>JAXGGA010007294.1:0-63671 GCA_038373865.1 Uloborus plumipes | reverse complement strand
CAAAGATTGAAAAAGAAAACTATAATGTGTTACAAATTTCAACACATAAAACAAATTTCACAGGTATATCGTTCCAAGAAGTGGAGAAATCGGTCTCCAGGACATGAGAGATCCTCATGAGATCCGGGTTAACAAAGAGCGGATAAACTATATTCTAATATATATCTCTTTCCGTGATAGACATCGCAATATAAGAAAAGAAAGGGTAGAGTTGTGTGCTTTCCCATTATTTCCAGAATTTCTTAAACATTGTGCATAGTAGAAGACTTAAAAAATGAATTTAAATGTTTAATAAATTGACAGATTTATTTAAGTTGAACTATCATTGATAATTGGATAATTAATAATTTTTTTTTTGAATATTAGAAGAATATTTAAATCTAAAATACCTTTTACATTTATTGCCGACTCTCTGAAAAGCTTCTTGTCCATGTTTTTCATTTAGCTTTTTCCTTCACCACGGAACTACTTATATTTCCTTTTTACTTCTCTTTTACTACAAATCTGCGCTCTTATTTTTTCTTTTCATACGGTTAGTTTTTTTTATTTTCCTTTTAACAAATGCACACCTATTTGTCTTTCCATATCTTTATTTTCTTGACCTTAATTGTCTAATTGCCCTTCTATGTCCTTATTTTATCGACCACATAACGACAGATACCCCTCCCCGATTTCTTTTCCCTCCTCCACAATGCCATTCCGTTGAATAATTTATTTCCCATCATTTTTCTCATCTCATCTTTTCTTCATTCACTTACACATTCTTCATGCCCGAAGGAGGCAGTCACCCCATCTCTGAAAATTCTTAAACGTGGTTCTCAAACAAATTAATTTATTTGGCGTCAAATTGCAGAAATAAGAAATTATCAAGACAAAGAAAAAACAAAACAAAATTCTTGCTCCTCTTTGGTTAAAAAAGGGCCTTAGTTGTCTGTTTACGTATTTCCCTTCATATTTGTAGATTTTTCTTTTTATCACCTTCTTGCTCTTTTCATCCAGTGTATTTTTCTTTTCTTGTCACCCTTTACTCCTCTATTATTCCTCCATCTATTATTTCTTATTTAGTTAAATTTATTTACTCATCTGCACATCAATTTGCACGCATGTGGTTCTTTCCTATAAAAATTTATGTACTAACTCAGGGCCAGAGGAAATTTGGGTCCCTTAACCAACCCGTCATAAAATCCGATCGTTCTCAAAATGGACTCTTCACAGAAGTTTCAGAATGCTCATTTAAACCGAACTCTTCACAAAATTCTGATAAACTCAAACGGAACTTTCACAATTTATTTATTGAGAGTGCAAATCTGCAATAAAGATAACGTATATTTTCGTGCATAATCTGATAATTTTTGAAAAATTTTTTGAAGTTTATTTTGCGCAATAAACTTATTGACCGGTCTGATCTGCTAATTCTGCAAAAAACACCCACTAAAAGTTTCCATGTCGCGATTTACATCATGCTTCCCCCCCCCTTCTCTCCACCTAGGGTAAAAAAAATTATTCCATTTTCCACAAAATTGTTTGATTTCCCCCCCCCCCCCAAAAAAAAAAAAAGAAAAGAACCTGTGAAAAATATTGGGCATACCCCTGTATCTATCAACATGTGTATGTGATAGTGGAAGGGCATCTTTTTCACTCTATCTACCCTTTAAAATTTACTATCGTTGCACTCATAGGCGGCTCGTACAAGGAGGTAAGGGGCGACCGCCCCCTCACTTCCGGAAGTTAAGGAGCCTTGCCCCCTCACTTTTCCCGACTATAAAGTGATGATCGTGTGAAAAATGATTTTTTACTCAGTAGATTGAATAATTTCACCACTGAAAATTCCATAACTTCGGGCTTTTTACGTATTATTTCATAAAAATGAATGAAAAACAACCAGTCTGGTTGAGTTTTGAGGCCATATTCTTCATTTTTTCAGAGGTCAATCAATTAGTAATGTTAAAATCCAACACAATATAGCAAAATTTATTAAAAAAAGGAAAAAAAAAGAAAAACTTTCGAGGTGATGCTTCGTACCCCCCCGCCCCAAATATTCCTCTTGCCCCCTCACATTTCTCTTGACCCCCCCCCCCCCCCACTTTTTTGGTGTACCAGCCGCCTATGGTTACACTGAAACATAAATAAACTCCCGGGCAGGATTAACTAAGCGAGTTTTAGCCTTAAGTGGCTTACGTCCAAGTTTAACGTTACAAATAGTAACGACCAGTGCCAATGACTCGCAAATTCCACCACGTTCCGATCCGATTCATTAATCTGTCTGATCCTCTTCGAATTTGCGTTGCCCGGGCAACCGACCAAGCATCTAATTAGATCGTCCGAGATTCAGTTGCTGAACAAAGAGCAATCCCCCGCCGATTTGTTTACATAAATAAATGCTCTTGCCGCTGAGCTTTCTATCTATCTATTCTGACATAAACGAAAGCAAGAATGCAATTCTGAAAGAGTCGCCAGTTGCTGAATATGCAGATGCAACTGCTTAATGGCAGAATCGATGCTTAAGCAACACAAAGCGCGATTTGTATCACACGATATAGACGGTGTTTCGCATCTAACCAAGAAACCACACGATTGTGTAAAAAGGAATAAAATAAATAACTAAGAAACAATCGAGAGAGCAATGTAATACATGTTTCGCTGTAAAAAGGAATGTTGTTTTTACAGTATGATACAGCTGATTTTATTGCAATAAACCAGGGACGTTATTTCAAGTTTTTCCAGGGGGGGGGGGAGGGGCAAAGCGTCCAAACACAATGTAATTTCATCGGAAAACATAAAAAACCATGCCCACTTATATGTAAATACATTGATTTCTCAAAGTCGGGGGGGGGGGGGGAATTGAACCCCCTGCCCCCCTAGATGACGGGCCTGCAATAAACTGTAAAAATTGCTAATTTTACAGTAACAAATTGTAAAATTGCTGATTTTACAGTCCTAAACTGTAAAATTGCTATTTTTCTGGCAATTTACTGTAAAGTTGCTGATTTTGCAGTTTATTACAGTGCATTTTACAGTTTATTTCGATCTTACACTGTAAATAATGAATGCTGTTTTTACAGTAAAAAACAGTTAATTTTATAGTAATAAACTGAAAAAATTTCTAATTTTACAATAATCTATATATATATATAATCCTCGACGTCATGTATGTCTTGGTGACGTCATGGGTTGTGTGTCAAACTCTCTCCTGGAAAATGTAAGCAACGTACGATTATGAAAATTAGTACAAAATTAGTCCGCATACTGATGGTGTGCACCTCAAGCTTGAAATGTTTCAATTCGCCCTAGATTTTTTAAAATTTAATTGAAACTACGTAATTCACAGCGTATTACTCCATTTTTTTGCACTATATGCAACATTACTCATGAATGGCAACAGTCTTAAGAGTCAAATCTTAAGAATAAGACTAGCTGCCAGGGCAGCTAGATTAGCTTCCTGCGACATGTTGATGCATAACGTCCCCCCTCTCTAACTTTTACCTCATTCTGAAGTTATATTATTTGATCTAATTTAATGTTCATTCGATTTCAAGACATACCACGTACGTGGCCCGGCGTTGCACGGGCACTTCGTGCCCTGAAAGTAGTGAGGAAAATTTCAAGAAACTACTCCCCGCCAAGGTGGCTCGCTAACAGGCGCTTCACGCCTTTACTTTTTTCCTATATAAAAAAAAATCATTCGAATTATTGAGATGCTTCGCGCCTTTAAGATGTTGAGGAAATTTTCAGTAAGTTCAGCTCGCTCAAAGGAAAAAAGCAGACATAGATACTCAGTTTTTAATATAAGTAGATGGCTTTTCAACAAATGAATGTTTCAAAATATTACAAGTAGCTTGCGATAAAAATACAATGTAAGTGGCCCGCTCATGAGTTTCGTGTTTGAGTTAGTTAAGCCTTTATTCAAAATTCTCATTATCATTGTTATCACTGTTTCATAGCAACCACGTTTCAACAATGGATTTCATATTTAATCAATTATTAGGCTTAATCGCTTTAAACTTGACTACTTATTAATTGATATCTTCGCTAATTAAAATCGTATAATTATATAAATTGAAGCTAACGAAGCCTGAAAAATGACCTATCTATCGGTACCTGGTTCGACTTTCAGTTCATTGGCGTTCAGGAGAAAGAAGCGTGACATAGAAAGAAAGATAGTTAGAAAGATAGTTAGAAAGAAAGTTAGAAAGATACTCAGTTTTTAATAGAAGTAGATATTCTCGTGATTATAATTTAAATACATAAGTTGGTGGATGCTGATGTTAGAAAAGCTTAAATAAAAAAAATGAATGTTTTTCTGCATATTCCTTACGGTATTTTTACGAAAATGTAACACTGCAAAGGAGTTTTTTGCGATTGAAGTGAAGTCGATTGCCTGATTCCAACTTGACGCCAATGGAAAGAGATCGTATGAATTCCAATTATCGAAATCGTCACGGAATTCATCAAAATGTACAAAGAAAACGTTATTTTTGTTTCTCATTTTGCGCATGTGATAAACATTTTCGTATTGCTTTTAGTCATTTTCGTATTTTAGCATCATAACAGTTTTAAGGGCGATTCTCTGTAAACTCGTCATTTTTCACACGAAATCTGTCCGGGCACGGTTTTTTGAAACATTCGTATAATTATAATACTATTGCTCAAAAAATGAATCTATTACTTTGGTTTGAAAGAGGGTCAATTGAAGTTTGTGTTTTTCTGATAAATCATGACAGGGGGGGGGGTAAGTCCCCCGCCGAGGATAACTAGGCAGGGGACTGTGCCAGGTGACTGTGTTTTTGCTCTTCGTTGCGTAATATCTGCAAAACTATTGGAACATAATTCGTTACGAGACTAACTATAAATTTATACACAAATCGTGGACATAATAACTAATATGTTTTATAATTAAATTAATTTACATTAATAAAATCGCTTTCCAGAGGACTGTTTTCGCAACGACCCTGATGCATACTTTCATCACAAATGTGGCTCTCAAACTAAGCAAAGTAGCGTTTCAGCACCGTTCTCGGTGATTTCGGCAAATTCACACTGATTACTTACTCACACTGATTACTTAGAATTTGCAAAAGTTATAGATTTTTCGTATTACACCTTTGAATTTGTTGCAGGGGACTGTTTGAAAAAACTCCGGACAGAATTTACATGACAATTTTAAGTTTTAGAAATACGTAATTATACCTTATTTCATAAGAAAAGTATAGCTTCATTATTCTATTTTTAAATATTAATTGCCAAATTTCTGTAGTGTTAATAGGTTTTTTGAAATACTATCTTTAACAGTTAGACTATGGGATTGGGACAGCCAGGGGACTGTGTTTTTGGCGCTTAGATAATTTCTAGAAAAAAAAAATAAATTGTTATCACTCCAAATAAAATTGGGCCACAAAGTATTAATGCTTTAATAAGAGCGATAAGGACTTTATTACACTTTATTATTTTTAAAATACTCAGTCCGGACAGCCAATTACCAGTTTACAGAGAATCGCCCTTAAACATTTTCGTATCGTGCTCAATCTTTGCGATTTTTTGTTTTTGTTTTATTTATTGTTGACCTATTTCTTCAAAGCCAATAGAAACTACCTATCTAGCATTTGGCGATACCATGAATTATTTTGTCTCTTCAATAGATTCTTAAAAGTAAGACGAAGCAAGGATTGAGACAAGACTAAAACTTCTATGGAAATGAAGGGTAATCAGCTGAATAATAAAAATTATGTCATTGAAAGTTTTCAAAAATGTGCACAAACTAAAAAAGAAAAAGAAAAAGCTGCTGAATAACACGAGAACTCCTATTTTTAAACTGGCCAAATCAACTTTAAATTTAAATGATGCATCAACATGTAACATAATCAGCTAAAAAAATACATTCAGTCATTGACAAATGTTGAAATCTTTATTAAAATGCAAAATTGGAGAAAGAGGAGGATTTGGTACTTATCCGTTAGCCAGGCTCAAGCGAAAAATCTCCAATCAATGTATCGTGAAATAATTTAGTATTCTGCCAAATTTCTTACAACCGTATTTGTTTACCGTTTAGCGTACTTTTGTTTCGTTGACAAATTTGTCATTCGCTTCGGTGGGCGACATTGGCGATTTTTGATTTTTCTCTTGCACCCGGCTAACGGATAAGTACCGAGGATTTTTATGGCCTAAAAATTTGGCGGCAATTGAATAAGAGAAAAACTGTTAAAAATTTAATGTAAGAATGAAGGCTTTCACGGCCGGAGTATATACTAGTTAAGGATTCCGGGCTGTTGTGCCGTGGTCTGAATGGCTTTAATCCATACGTTTCGATCGCACCTGCGGCGGTCATCTTCAGTGGGTGTCGTTGATTAATTTCGCATCAGTCGCCAAATTAATCAACGACACCCACTGAAGATGACCGCCGCAGTTGCGATCGAAACGTATGGATTAAAGCCATTCAGACCACGGCACAACAGCCCGGAATCCTTAACTAGTATATGTTAAAAATTTGTTGTTGAAATATTCTCAAAAGCATTTCAGAGAAAGAATTTTCCACGTTTTTTAAAGATATTGATGCCACGATCATTTCAGAAGTCTCATTATGTTCAAAAAAAAAAAAATCCGCCAAACAAATTTTTGACGATCGAAAATCATCAAAAGGGTAGAATCCTAGTTTATGGTCCGGCGATAAATGAATAAATCTGGCAACCACAGAATTAGCATTGGATGATTGGATTGTTTGGCGACTTTAAGCAAAATCGCCAAACCCGGACCTTAAACTAGGATTCTACCCATCAAAAGTTTTGAGGTAATTATAGTTCCAAAAGGTTGGATAACGTTCTTTTTTTTTTTTTCTTTTTTGCAAGGAAGATAAAATGCAAGGAAGGCGCAGCAAAATTTTCGAAACAATAAACAAAAAAAAGTGTGCTCCTTTTTGAATATTTTTGTAAGTTATTAAACATTGCCAAAAATGAAAACAACGATGGTAAATTTCTAGCCTATTTGGTCTGTTCCACGTTACTATAATTTCTCTAAGCGTTCCACTGAAATAAAAAATAAATCTTCAAGGAAATAAAACAGGCCATTAACTGAAACTAAGATTTCATTGAAATGGAAAATAATTAAAAAAAAAAACAGGCACTTACGTATTAACTCCACCGCAGCAACAGATTTGGCGTTTGAAGCACTTGAAGCAGTGAGTTAAGTTGGCGGTGCATTGCGAGATTTGGCGTTTTTTCTTTTTGTGTTTTCTTTGTTTACGTAGTTAACAAAGTTACGCAATGTTTTGCATACGCAGTTATTTAACCTCGGAACTACTTTGATATAAGCCCCAAATCGGAAATTTGGCGACTTTTTTTTCTCGTCAAGCAAAAAACCTGTTGCCACAAAAATTATTGCCACAAAACTTCAAAAAATAAACTCAAAAAATGGTACAAATGCAAGAAAATACTAAATTTGGCAACAGCAAAAACCTAAATTAGCTGCAAAAAACTAAATTGGCAACACCAAAATAGGAAACAGCAACCCTAAAGAGTCCGTAGGGAGTTCCAGATTTGGCGAGTAATTTTTGGGGGGTATATCAAAGTTCTACCTTAACCCTCCCCCCCCCTCAAAAAAAAACCGCTAAATAAACAGTCAAATCTGTAGTTGCGTTGGAGTTAATAAGTAAGTTCCAAAAAACATAATTGGCATTGTTAAATATGGTACATTTCGCCAAGCCTGAACGTATTCGCAGTTTTAGAGCTTGAATGTGCCACCGTGCTGTGATATAAGATATTAGCTAAAGAGGTAAAACATTGCAATTTTGCGAGGACAAAGCAGATGTCTTTTTTTTCTTTTTATTTTAACAAACTTTGGTAAAATGAAGCTTCAATGTTTTAATATATTTGCTGTGCAGAGCTTCTTTAATTCGGGCATTATGGATACAGCGACATCAGCAAAAATCGTTTAAATTTTACCACGGGCAAAGTCGGGTAACTCCAGTTTTAATAATAAAATGAAAAATAATCCATTAAGAGTTACATTAAAATGGAAAATTACAGTATTAACTTTTTAGTTACTCAGCTATTCAAAAATACATGATATCCCAAACATAGATGCGAAAAAAGAGCCAAGTTCGGTAAAATCAATACTTATTTCAAAAACATTTCGTTCTTGGCAAGATAATTTCTAATTGACATTGCCAAGACTCCCAGATCTCAAAATCTTCCGGCAACTTCTATATTTTACAAATGGTATCAACATGTCAAATTGGCGAAAAAAAACTCTATTGCTGAAATTATTCGTAAAATTTTCAAATCTCAATGCGTAATTTACGTTTTGATTCAACTAATTGGTAGATGATTACCAAATGATTACTTAATGATTTCTGACTAATTACGGCCGTTCTGACTAATTACGGTTTGTTACCCATTTCGGGTGAAAATAAACAACTCTTCGTGGTTTTTATTTATTTCAAATCTGCAGAAAATTTATAAAACTAAATTATAATTTAACTAAATTTTAAAAATTAATAAAATTAATTTTTTAAAAAATAATTTTATATTTATAAAATTAATCAATCTTAAACTTACTTATCTCTTATTTCTTCTGAAAAGTGTCATCATCACTCATCAAAATCCAATTCCGAGTTGTCAAAAGGATATCACAACAGGAATTTGGCCTATTTTTGGTCAAACCGATTCTATAACCGAGTCAATTAAAACCGAGTCACTATAACCGAGTCAACTTCAACCGAGTCAACTATAACCGAGTCAACTATAACCAAGTCAACTTCAACCGAGTCAACTATAACCGAGTCAACTTTAACCGAGTCAACTATAACCGAGTCAACTATAACCGAGTCAACTTTAACCGAGTCAACTATAACCGAGTCAATTTCAACCGAGTAAACCATAACCGAGTCAATTTCAACCGAGTCAACTATAACCGAGTCAATTTCAACCGAGTCAACTATAACCGAGTCAATTTTAACCGAGTCAACTTTAACCGAGTCAACTTAAACCGAGTCAACTTTAACCGAGTCAACTATAACCGAGTCAATTTTAACCGAGTCAACTTTAACCGAGTCAACTTTAACCGAGTCAACCTACAACCGAGTCAACAGAAAATTTTTCAAAATAGAAATTTTACGCTGAGAGTCCACCGATGAGAGTATGCTGATTTATTTTGTAGTTTGCGATCCGTGCTTTGCTTTTCTAGCAAACAACAACATCCTACCATTCAATCAAAACTTCAGCAGTAAGCAGTTTCTTATTAATTCTAATAAATCTTACTAAATGTTTTTCGTATTTCAATCAAAACTTCTTCAAAATCAGATTCTTATTTCAATCAAAACTACTTCAAAATCAGATTCTTCATTACTTCAGCAGTAAGCAGTTTCTTATAAATTCTAATCACGGGACGCGGGAGCGTCCCGCCCCGCCAAGAAAACTAAATACAAGCCGCCAAGAAATTTCCGTCGCCAAGAAAAATGTAAAAGAGCGACTAAAGGACTGTTTACGCGAGTAACCAAACTGGGGTTTTCCCCCCTCTGTATCTCAGCCCCATAAAGATCCCTAGAGTTCTTTTTTGGTATACTCAATCTCCAGCGGCCCCTGACGGCACATACTAAAGCAAAACATCCAGGACCCTCAGGGGGAGGGGTGATAAAGGTTATAAAATCGCTATTTTTCGCACTTTTTAAAAATTGTTTGACAGGGGTCCAGACTAAACGGTAACTCGGATTGAGCTCTGCTTTTGCACCCACATTTATTTTGTCCCAAAGCTCGGCATAGGGGGTTTTTCGACCCCCACCCCCTCCCCCCTCGTTTTTATTTTCCGTATCTTTTCTCCCCGGCGGGGGTCTTTAGTGTTGATTTTCGGTATGAATATTCTCGATGAGACATTGAGGACGTTTTCCCAAAATTTACCCCCCGGGGTCATCGCACCCCGGAGTTATTAATGCTTAAAATTGGTCCGATTTCTATCTACTAGCTCTGTTCAACATCTGAGCATTTATGTTGTCGTTGTTGGGCGACGAGGAAAGAAAACTCAATGATTTATAATTTCATCTGTTGCCAGTTTCTATTTGTTAACAAAAAAAATATTTTTGAAAAAAAAAAAATTGAACCGACTTCGGAACTTCACTCGGCAAGTGCTCTAAAAAGTAAAAAATAATTTTATTCTTTGAACACCATCGACACTAAATTTAAACATAAGTTTTGAAGTCGGCGCAAAAACACTACATAGAATCATACGAAACTATAATTTAACTATGTATATAAATTGCAATGAATCCAGGTTCTTTAATTGCATTCGCATACACTACATCGACAACCATATATTTATGTAATGGTACAAATATTCAGCTCCTAAATTTCAGTGGTTTCTCTGAAAAACGTTGGCAAAATGTAGTTAAACATCATTTCACCTATAGTTTTTGCACCGACTTCAAAACTTATGTTTAAATTTAGTGTCGATGGTGTTCAAAGAATAAAATTATTTTTTACTTTTTAGAGCACTTGCCGAGTGAAGTTCCGAAGTCGGTTCAATTTTTTTTTTTCAAAAATATTTTTATTTTATTCTTTTTAGAGTAAATGTACATAAGAAAAAAGGTAATGTTTCCATTACAAAACTTCACCTAATTTGCTTCAATAAATGCTTCATAAAATAAACTATGTAAGGAAAAAAAAGAAGGAAAGTATCAACGCGTCTAAAATTTTAAACGATTGACACTAAAAAATAATCCTTGCTATTCTCTGGTATATATTTCTCTGATTATTATTATCTGGTATATCCCTTGTTATACTCTGGTATAATACCACAATACACTCTGGTATTGTGGTATTATATTACTCTGGTATATACTGGTATTCACCAGATATACTGTACCAGATATCTGGTACAGTATATCTGGTGTTAAACTGTGTACTAGTTTAATCAAAGGCTAAATATTAACGGCTTTTCAACTAATTTATATTTCAAAACAACACTAGATGCTGGCGGTTCATAAAATTTTACGACGTATTACGTACGTAGCACGCTAATGAGTTTCATGTTTGTTTCAGTTAAGCCTTCATTCAAAATTTTCATTATCATTATAATAACTGTTTCATATTAATCACGTTTTGTAACAATGTATTTCATTTTTCATCATTTAGGACAAATCGCTTTAAATTTGAGCAAAAATTTGGAGATTTTCCTCACTTTCTTCAGAATTCTTTTATCAAAACTTATGTAAATTAAGACTAATAAAACCTGAAATATTACGAATCAATTAGTACCTGGTACGACTTTCAGTTCGTTGGAGTTCAGAAGAAAAAAGAAGGACATAGAAAGATACTCGGTTTAAAATTTTCAAAAGGACCATAGAAATGAATTTCATTATGCAATCCAGAGAAGCCTGGCGTTCAAAATGGTCATTATTACGATTACTGTGATCCCAATTTCTTTTTCGAAAGATTTCTTTAGGTTCCCGTTATCGAACCCGGACCACGAGAGGATGGGACCAATCGGAAAGAAAGACCTTTCTAACAAAAAAAGAATTTTTAAAATCGGTCCAGGCGTCTTCGAGTAATCTTATAACATACAAAAAAAAAAAAATTTCTCCGACGAATTGTATAACCTCCTCCTTTGTTGAAGTCGGTTAATAAAATATTTGTAACTGATTTTATTGCATGAGGCTTTAAAAGGGATCTTCAAGTTTAATATGAGATCGGCAGTAAGGATTGGGGTTTTTTTTTTTAACTTTTAATTTAATCGTAGTATTGTTAGCAACTAGCTTTGTTTTGCGTCGGTTGGGGTGGTACATTGTGATTGATTTCAAATTTATCCTAGACTGAAGAAGATCCTTGAACTTTTGCACCAAATGCATGCCGCCAAGAAAACCACATATGTCGGACCGCCTAGAAAAATGTTGAAGGGAAAAAAAATATGCAAAGTAAATTTTGAAGAGAAAAAAAAAAAACAGGCAAAGAAATAATATTAATGCAAAAACATGTGATATCTCCCCAAAAACAACAGTGTTGTAAAAAAAATCCCCCGCCAAGAAAACCTTAAATACTCAGCCTTAAAAAGTTATGATATCGAGTTTTCCCGCCAAGTTTGTGCCAAACTACAACTAACCTGTATGTATAGTTCTTTTAAATTGTTTTCAGTCCTGCCAGGCGGGAAGTTTTTACTCATTAAGCAACCACCTCACAAGACAAAGCTTCCCGCCTGGCAAAACTGAAAACAATTTAAAAGAACAATACATACAGGTTAGTTGTAGTTTGGCACAAACTTGGCGGAAAACTCGATATCATAACTTTTTAAGGCTGAGTATTTAAGGTTTTCTTGGCGGGGGATTTTTTTACAACACTGTTGTTTTTGGGGAGATAAATCTTACTTTATGTTTTTCTTAATTTTGAAGCTTCTTAATTTTGATTGACCGCTTGTTCGTAAATGTGGGTAGATAGATGTTCTTCATCTTCTACAGACATCCTTCTTATAATTTAACGAAAAAGCTTATTTTTTTGATTATTTGCAATTTTGCTATAAATAGAATCCATACAAAATTTATAAAACGTAGTTGCTATGAAACGGTCACATTAATAATATCATAATGAAAATTTTGAAGGCTTGACTGATGCAAACATGAAATTCACTACAAACACTCTCTCTATGTATAATATCTTTATCTCATGTAAATAATGGATAACGGAGATAACGTATGATGTGCCAGAAATCGAAAATAATTTTGGAAAAAAAAAGCAGTTGAACTGAAAAACAAAGATTTAATATAAATTGCAGTCACTTACAGTCACGTCGTGCACAGAAATTATTGACGAGCAGTTGCTGCTTGGACGCTGTTTTTACTTCCTTTCAAAATACTTCGTAAAGAAAGTATTGTGACCACAAAAAAAATTCCACTCAAATTTCGGTCTAATTTTGATTTGCTCAACCCCGAATGAATGTTGAGTAGTTTTTTTGACATATCAATTTTTCGTGTATCAGCCATAATTGAGGGGGGAAAGACTTAACCCACCCCAAAACATTATATATGGCTAGAAAGCGTTGTTTTTTCTGAAAAAGAAAAGTTTTAGCACGTTTCTGTTCCGTTCTGAAAATTGACCATTTAACAATGGTCGTAACGTTTTTTCTCCTAAACGCGTTTTTGTCATCTACAGACAAGATTTTTTGTTTCAAAAATTATTTTTGCTGTTTCTAGAAAGCCAATACACAGCACTGCGTTAACAAAAAAAAAAAAAAAAAAAGCGTATGATTACAATATTGAATGCAAGATTCAAAACGTTTTAATATTTGAAGTTTCCAGGGAAAATTATTCCCCCCGATCTTTTTTTTTTTTTAAAATTCATTAGTGTAATTGAAACAAAACAGGACTATTTCTGTACCTTCCACCTTTTGATTAAGATTTTTTTCTACTTTTATCAAAACAAATGCCATGGGAAAATAAGCATAAAAAGGAGCCAAGAAGGAAAAAAAAACATGAATATAAAAATCTGCAGAGAAATAAGTTGACTTAAATTTTGAAATTCTGACGTTGTTGAAAATTATAGTGTGGTGTTGCTTTGATCTCGATCGCATGAAGAAATCAAACAGAAACCAAAAGCAGAATGCAGCACCCGTTGATATTAAACCGCAGTTAAAATAAACATTTTGAGCTGTAATCCAGTTGCATAAATTTTTGATGAATATTTTCGTGGTTATTTCTGGTTAAAAATGAAATAATTAATTTCAATTGTCAAGGATGAGTTCGTATAAAAAAAAAAAATAAGAAGATAAAACAGCGATCGCACGTTTTAACTGCAAACCTCCAGCAGCATGCTTTTCTGACAATCTGGCAACCTACTTGATGATCAATCGTAACTAGAATCAAAGTAAACCGGGCAATTTGGTGCGAAAGAATTGTTGGATTTTATGTGATTTTATTGTACTTAAAAACGAAATATCGGAGCATTTAGTTTTTAGAATTTGGGGTTTAGATGAAGGTGAGTACAAGGGACACTCTAGGGATCGTGTGAACACCATCCATAACGTTTGAAAGGGGAATGTTTGTTTTCTTTGCTTTTTAAATAGTATGATTCTTTTTCGTTGTCATTCTCTTTAATCCAATTACATATTTATATCATCGCAATAAACGGTTACAGTAAAATGTTCGAAATTTCAAGACACAATATCTTATGCTGTGACATGTCTGTTTCACTGCAAGTTAAAAAAAAAAAAAAAAATAGATTGTGAGTTATTAAATTCTGCGTTTGAAAATAGCATGTCTTTAATTGACGGGAATACGTTTCATTGTGCATTTTATGTTTGAACAGTAAATTTTTTCCTGTATTTCATTTTTGCATTTGGAATGAAGGATTTAATTGCGTTGTTCAACTGTCAAATGATATACTTATATAGCTTACATGTAATTTTTCCACATTCTTGGGTTAGTTTTTTTTAAAAGTTATGACAGTTTTAATTCTCTCATCAGGTGTTGCATGAAGGAACTTATTGTTTTAGACGATTCTATAATCATGGTTAAATGTCACCAATATCCTTGTTTATTAGTGGATTGAAAAACACAGTACAGATACTCAAAAGTTTTTTGGTGTCTCAAAATGTGTATCGAATCAAGGTTATTCTAACTTAAATCACTGTTTAAATACTATATAAAATTACATCTTTTAGTAAAGCAGATGCAAGTTTTTCACCCAGAATTGTACTGATAATGGTTCTTTAGGAAATAATCTGAGTAGTTTACCCTCATACAAGATTGTTCAAATAGCTGCTATTGTTAAAAATTTGGTCAAACCAATTTCGAAACTTCGTTTAAAAAACTTAGTGTCCAATTTTTCCGAATTGACTGTTCTTAAATTATCAGTTCAATAATAGTATTTCCTTGTTAAAAGTTCAACTTAAAAATTCAGTTTAAAAGTTATACAAGGCAGCAGTACCAGATCTACGATTTTTTCTGCCCAGTGCATGGTTTCTATAAGCATGCCATTTCTAGTAATGTAATTGCCATATGGCAATTGCGTGGGGCAACCATAATATAGGTCCCCAAAAGGGACTCAAAAAGGCACATGAAAAATATTTTGTGTAAATGAAAAATGATCAACTAAGCTTGGCTATACTAAAAAAGGTAGTAAGTAAAAATAGTAGTAAAAAGAAAGCACAGCAAGCTGTGCTTTCTGCTAAATTTGTGCTTTATTTACCTTGATTTTTAACTTCAATGTCAATATTTTATGTAGTTCTGTTCAGCTGTAAGTGGCACCCAAAATTAATTGCGGCTGGCCCCCCAATCCTGTAAGTCTGTCACTGGCCATCTCTCTATTGCTTAAATTTTCTTTACAATTGGAAGCATGCAAAACCATTCTTTTGACTAGGTGTTAGTTCCAATTTCAGTTGGAAAGTTTGATGTCTCTGTCAATAGCTACCATGATTATTCTATTATTCTATCGTTATTGCATGAAAATTATGTTTTTTCTCCTAGAATTAAATAACTAATAGATTGCAATAAAATAGAAAATTATTTGTTCAGTGAAATTAATGCTTCTATTGCTTTGATATTAGGAATTGTTAACGAGTAAGAATCATGCTAGGTGTCGTGTTTCTAATAGTAAAGTAATAAATAGTACTCTTCTACTTTAATGGCACTTAAGTAAATGGTTCCTAGGTAAATGGTTAGATTGTTTTTTAACATAGAAAGTAATTTCTTTAAATTAAAATAACATTTTAATGAAAACTTTACAAAAATCAGACTACATATTTTTTGACACTCTCCATTGTTGAATTTGGATTAAACTCCTTCTTTGAATTCAATTTGTATGTGATGAAAATACAGATTGATTACTTTTTAGGATAAACTGACCAATTAAAAGATCTTTCCTGATGTCTGCCCATTTTTAGGTCTAATATTGATGTATTGAATTGTGTTACAAGTGTGTGTAGAAAAGTAACTTTAGAACCCATTTAAATTTCTTTATTAGCTATTTTCTAAAAACAAGCTAAGTTATTAAATTAACATGCTAATGTTTTAAATTCATCACTCTAGTTGTTTTGATATGGACTTCTGAAATGTGTTTTAAATCTGTTGATTCATTCCCCTTCTTTCCACTAGCTGGCCTTATGTCAAAACGAATCCCAAGGAAAAAAGAGAGAAATCATTATGTGCACCCCAATCCTCGCCGGTTGTACAGTATCATGTCGCCAGAGGAAGCATCATCGAGACCGAAAGAGCCATATAACGAGTTGGAGATAACAGGTAAGAGTTTGGAAATTCATTAAAATGACAGCTGTAAATCATACGTGTTTGAAAAGTTGTTGAATTTTACCTGTTGGCATTATAATGTTGAGATGTCATGCAGGTATAGAATGATTTGTTTTTCGTCTGTTTTTTTGTACTGAACAATGTTACCGAAATTCAAAACCTTAACCACCAAATGTCGTTCAAACAGAAACGCAAGCTAGATTTAGTTCCATGCTACCAATAGGTTAAACTAAAAAAGAAACTGCCTCCCTCTCCCCCTATTTTTTGAAAAAGAAAACTTACCCCTTGACTTTAAAAATAGGGTTCCCCTTCAATTTTGTCACGCTTAAAAATATGTATATACTCTCAAACCAATTTGTTTAATTTGAACACGCTTAAAACAAATTACTTCTAAGGTCACTTACGTTTTCGGTTCCCTTCTTTTGGGCTTCATTTTAACGAGGTTCAGCTGCCAATAAATTAGTTGTCTTCTTTTTTTTTATCCTGGGCACTCAAATACAAATATACAAATACAAATGCGATGACTAGCAACAGGTTCTGGGCCCAACTGGGCTGGTCCTAGTCAAATTATAGACCCCAATGAAGCTCAATGGCCCTCTTAAAACTATCTACTCCCTTGCTCCTTACCTCCTCTTCCGGTAAACTATTCCAAGTTCCCACTACTCGGCTAATATAATTATTTTTCCGAATTTCCAGGCTAGCCTGAGATTTGAGACTCCATTGCTCTTGTGTCTGATCCTCTCAGAGATATTGACTCTATGCTTAGCATTATCACAAATATTTTTTTGTGACACCTCTTTAACTAATTTATTACTAAAGAAAAATAAATACCTTTGCGCGATTTGTGTGAAGTTTTAATCCAACATTAAAGATGCTCAAATATACAGGTATACTGCAGATACGTGTTTCTGGGCTACTTTCAATGCATGAAGTGTGAGCTTTAGGATGAAGAATCATCCGATAAAAGCCCTTATCAATAAGCTTTTATATTAATATATTTTTATATAATATATATAAAGCTTTTATCTGTTGATTCTTCATCCTAAAGCACTTCATGCATTGAAAAAAGGGTTCCTTGTAGCCTTGAAACATGTGTCTGCAGTATATCTGTATATTTGTGCATCTTAAACGTTGGATTAAAACTTCACATAATTTATTACTATTTATGTTCAGAAAAAATATTTTATTTTCATGTGTTGGATAAAAATATTACTTAGAAATGAAAAAATGAAATAAATAATGTAATTAAATTTTTCAATGTGATGCATAATATGTTGTTTATTTTTTCAATGTGAAAAAGATTGCAGGGTAAGATCGAAAGAAACTTTTCATCTTGGCCTTATGCTATAAATCACACCCAGATTAACCTTTGGCGTGATTCAACAAATAATTTTTTTTCTAGCGTGCTTTTTTTCTTCTGTCCCATGAAACAAAAAGAAAAGAAAAAACTTTAATGAAATGAATGATTTATGTTTTATTGAAATTTTCCTTGATGTTTATTGTTCTGCAGATTTTTTGTGTAAATTTGCAAAATTTTTATTCTGATTGTTTGCAAATACTGTCTTCCAAACAGTTTCTAAAGAAACTGTACCAGTGATGTGAGAAAATGCATTATGTTCTCTTGTCTCACATTTCAAAGGTGCTACTTGATGAAAATTGATAAAAACCATCCACATGTTGATTTTTTTATAGTTTATAAAATGAATGTGTAACACTTTTTTTGGCCAGTAATTTATATTTTTGTTGCTGGGCCATTTCACAGTATTTTGTCCAAAAAGTGTCCGCAACAAAACTCATTGGGTATAATTTTTTGCAATAGATATCTGAAGTTAAATGTTCAAATTATGAGAATATGTTGATTGTTTTTTATTTGTTTGGATATTTATAGAGATATTCAGTATTTAATCTGAAAATTGGCAAAAGTCATGTTGCGGACTCTACAGCTAAAAGTTTCATAAAATCTTCCATATATGACAAATGAACCATTTTACAATCAATTTTTTGCTTGAAATGGGAAAATAGAAAGAGTATGTAGTCACTTACATACTTTTTCAGTTTCAAATATAAACTTTTGTTTGTGTTTGGGATTCAGAAATATGTACCTGTAGAGTCCAGCACAAAAAAACATAAAAAAGTTTTGTTTTTGTGGTTCTTAATAAACACAGCTCAATAATTATTTTTATTTTCTAATTTTATACACCATTCAACATAATTATGCAAAAAAATTGCTTATAAATCTTTAAAAAAGTATATTAATGGCAGTTTAAAAAGTGTGCTGGACTCTACAAAAACGTGCTGGACTCTACACTTAAGTTTAGCTATTTATTTATTTGAATGTTTGTGTGTGTTTTTCACTTTCTTTTTGCTTTTATTTATCATTATAGTTTTTTTTTGGGGGGGGGGGGAGCAGAATGTCAAGCAGAGATATAACTAATGTGAGGGCACTCCGCAAACTAGGAAAATGAACCACTTTAGAATTCATGAGCAAAAAGTGATATGCAGTGTTAACTCCGCATATGCTGATTCGAAACAAGTTGACATGTCTTTACTAAATAAGGAGCTGAATCAAGATAAAATCACTTTATCACACCACAAGCAGTCTCTTCAAAAAGGTGAATGGATTGCTGTCATATTTAATGACAAATGGTGGACAGGAGAAATATCTAATGAAGATTTAAAGAAATCTATTGGAGCTAAATTTGTGTTTCAGCCGGTAGGTAGCAACAAATTCAAACAAAAAAAGAAAAGGAAACAATTCCTGCCATAGGATACTTTATGAAACTTCCAGGAGATCCAGCACCCATGGACTATGGTAGATTTTTTGCTTACAGTAAAAAAAATAGCAAATAGTATTTCTTCTCTTATTGAAAGACTTCAATTTTTTTTTCTCGTAAAAAGATTATTTCTAAATCTTTAATAACTTGTTTTTTCTTGTAAAACAAATGTAAATCTAAAAATCTTTCATTATTTTTTCCTAGTAAAACCAATTTAAATTAAAACTTATGGCAAAAGTCAATTGGTACATTTTGTAGAGTCCGCAACGCAAGGCATTTTACTGTGTATGTAAAGTTTTTTTCCTATATTTTTTCAATTTTTCATTTTAAAAATTAAATTTTTGTACTCCAAGCATCTATAGTGTATCAGTGTTTAAAAAAAAACCAGCATAGATAATATGGGATAAATAGATTCAGAGGGATTAGCACTTAATCCTGATAATTTTTTTGTTGTACTTTTGTGTGTAGAGTCCGCAACACAACACTTTTTCTGCCATAACTAATTAATTTACAGTTGAATTAGCACTTCCTTTTATTTTGAGTTTGTGTGTTGGTAGTACTTCTACACTAGCAAAAAAAGAATTAACTTTTAGATCTTTATGTTGTAAATATTGATGTTTGAACTTTGTGAAATGTAGAGTCCGCAATATCCAAATACTGTGAAATGGCCCTGCTGCCAACTCTTTTGATACATTTGGGAGACTCTTGAAATTCGATGCCTTCTCCCGAACTCCTAATGACGTAAATATCTTCTGAATTTTCACCAAAGCAACGGAATTCCAAAGGGATTTTTCCATAGTTAGAACCTCGGAAAAATCTGTGTGGCAAAGCAATCATGATTGCAGAAATAAACCTTTTTATACAGAAAATTGAAAGTTGTATGTCTATGAGCTTTTTCAAATCATATTTGTTTCATTTTCCTTCTTTAAAAAACTTATCTTTCTCCAAACGTTTGGCAAAATGTTCTTGATTTTTCTCTGAACTTCTTAATTTTTTACTTGCTGCAAGAAGTATCTGCTATTGCTTATAAGCTCAAACAAAATCATGCCTATTTTAAAACTTTTTTTTAACCTAAAAATTATATATTTTTGATTTAAAAAAAATATAATCACAATTTCTGAATTTTGAATCCTTTCAAATTTTAGAAAAGCGAAATTCGGGACACATACAGGCTAGATTAAAGAAATCCTAACTTATGTCTTAAAAATCTTTTGAACTCACAAATTTTTGTCATTAAATTCATTCACGCAGAAACTCCCTAATTTTATGCATAAGTCTCTTTTTATTTTTAGCTTTCAATGTCAGCTATGTGTTTTATTCAAAAGTACAGCAGCAGCTTCCCCAATAAACTATTCCAATTGCCTCCAGAGCATACATTTATATCTATATCTATCTATCTATCTATATATATTGTATTTGTTAATTTTGTTTCTGGTTAGGACAAAACATATTCCATGTTCTATGCCCATCCTTTTTTTTTTTTTTTTTTTTTGTACTCCAAACCAAAATTCTTTTTTCTTGAGAACAGTTTAAAAAAATTTCATTAGTGTTATGAATGTCCATAGGTTATTCCAATTTTACATCGTCAAGTTTTTTTTCTTTCCAGTTTTGAAATGATAATGTGCATGAGGTTTGAGTGAAACCTTTAATACATATTTTATTTGTGAAGAGAGTTGATTTAAAATTTCTGTTTTATCATGTTAGTTTAAGTAGTTCAAACTTGTGTGTATTAGCAGAATTCTTTTGGATTTTGATTGCCATACTCTGTAGGAAAGTGCAATGGCACAGAAGCTCGCATAGACTTAGTTGTACCTCCCCTCCCATGCAAAATTTGTAAGAACGCCCACTATTCAACTAAAAATATTTTGCTCATGTAACCCATTGTGCTATTTTCCTGAATTGTGCCCCGCCCTTAAACCTTAACCTCAAAATTAAATGAAATTTCATTTGTAAAATGCTCTATTTAGAAAAGGAGAGGGGTCTACTCATTCTTATGTTGCCAGTGCAATATGCTGTTAGAAATTGCACAGATATTGACTTTGAACTAGACACTCTAAAATAAGATACTTATGGAACACACAAATGTATGTCGTTTGAATGAAAAAGAAAAGTATACGGAAGATTTTTTTGCTGTGTTTCGAAGACTAAAATTGGTATTGATCGTTCAATTTTTTAGTTTTAAAAATGAATTAAGTGAAATATTTTGTCTTTTCTAATTCTAATGTCGTCTTTACTATGCTTTACAGGAGATGTTCGTTATCTGAGTTCTGCTCTATTCAGAATGACAAACCTGACATCTTTGTACCTGAACAATAATTCATTGATCTGTTTGCCTAGAGAAATTTGTCTTTTAGAAAATCTTGCTCATTTAAATGCAGCTTATAATAAGTTACGCAGCATACCTGCTGAAATAGGAGAAATGACATCGCTTCGTGAATTGATTTTAAGCCACAACTACATCTCTTCGCTGCCAACACAACTAGGAAAATTATTTAAATTGTCTAAATTAGGTGAGTACTTATTTTTTTTTTTTGAAGTTTTTTTAAATTTTTTTTGTTGCTTTTATTTACATTATAACACTGTTTGTAACAATCTACAATTTTTCAAATGTATGTCTATAAAAATAGACGGGTGTATGTTATATAAATCAATAGATTGCATCAGATCTTTGCCTAATTCAGTAAAAAGTTTTGATGCCGAAGAATTCACACAGGGGCATAGGCGTTATTTGGCAGGGGCAAAGGGGGGCATTAGCCCTCCCTTCACTTTTTCAAACTTGGCTCTTTCTTTATATTTTGCCGCTTTAGGTTTTAACTAAAGAATTTTCTTCCCCCCCCCCCTTTTTTAACCCCTTACTTTACAGGGCCAAGTTACATCTATACATAGGGATTTTTTCATTTTATAAATTCATTTTATATCGTATCTTTGCCAAATTTGGTACAGAGGTCCTTTGATGCTCAGGTCATACATATTGGGTGGAGTTTTATGTTATTTCTTTGTAACATTTGTGTTCAGTTTACACCCTTTATTAATACGCTTTTATTAGTTTCACATGTGGGTTTATTTGTAAGTATGTATGTATGTAACTCTGAAAAAGAGATAAAATTCATGTTCTTTACAAATATAAAAGTGATATGTTTAATACTAGGGATGCACCAATTAATCGGCCACTTTGCCGATTATTAATAATCGGTAAAATTTTGCCGATTAACCGGTGGGAAAAATATTTTTTAAAATATTACTTTTTAAAATATACCGTCACCAAAAAACTATGATGAGTATATTTTTTTTTGTAAATGATTGTTCTTATCTGCAATCCTTACTGTAACATGTAGTTTGAAAGTGTACAGAGTAAAAACAAATAGTTCAAACACTGTGTAAAAGTGAATAGAACATTAAAAGATAACCTTCACAGCTTATGTTCATATGGCACTATTAGGAATAATTAAATTTCTAAACTTTAAATTGTAATGCGAAAAATATGAGTACAGTCAAACCTGTCTATCTCGAATTTCAAGGGAAGGAAAAAAAATTCGAGATAAAGAGGTTTCGAGATATGGAGGTTTTGAGAAACTATTTGAAATTTGATGAAAATTTGAATTTTTTACTCAACAATAATATATACAACAAATTAAAATTCTTTTGCATTAGTTTTTCTCAGTATTTATTTACAATTAATTAAGTAAATACTTTGTTACAAGTTAAAGGAACAACTATGATTGAAATGGAATTTTAAGCATACCTTTCTTAAGTAAAATAGTCTTTCATTGTTTTTTGGTGCCTGATTTTCTTTGATTCAACTATCCTCTTAAGGTTAGCAATTGCTGAAAATCCATCTTGGCCAACATGTTCTTGGTATTCGAGGAAAGTTGTCAATGTCTCAAGAGCTTTTTCTGCTTCTTTTGCAGTCACTTTAGATGCATCTTCCTGGATCTCCTCTTCTTCTTCTGAATCAGCTCTTAAATTCTCCACGATTTCAGCATCGGTTAAGGCTCCAGATGTGGCCAGAGAATCATCAACGTCTAGAAATTCTTCAAAAGTAATGTCAACGTTCATCCGATCCTTAATGATTTTCCAGTCTTGGGCACTTACGGCATTTTCTTCGGTCATTGTGTCGACAGTTGCTTGCTTTTCTTCCTCTTCAACACAATCTGCATCATTTTCACCGCTTTCTTGCTCTTGGCATCTATGTTTGAAACCAGCTTTACTGAAGCAATTTTGAATTGTAGTCTCAGTGACATTTCTCCAGGCATAATCCACCATCCTCATAGCATCCAGTACGTTTATTTTTGGAAGAGTGTCCCCTTCATCAATAGCATCTAGAAGTTTGCGAACTAACTGCTTTCTATATCCAGCTTTGAAGCTACGAATTATGCCCTGATCTAGAGGCTGTAGCTTAGAAGTTGTGTTAGGTGGCAAAAACTTCACAGTGACATTTTTCAAAGTCGGGAGATCTGAATGCGCACTGCAGTTATCCACTAAAAGGAGAATTTTACGTTTTTTCAGCCGCATGGTCTTGTCGAGATTAATTAGCCAGTCACTGAATATTTTACCCGTCATCCATGCTTTTTTATTTGCTTTATAGGTAAAGGGAAAAGACTTGATTTTGGCGAAACACCTAGGTTTCTCGGAACGGCCGATCATCAGAGGAGGAAGTTTCTCTGAACCATCTTCATTCGCAGCCAAAAGTACCGTCACTCGAACTTTGCTTTGCTTTCCTCCTCTACATTCTTCGTTCTTAAATGCAGCCGTTTTATCCGGTAGGCATTGGAAAAAAAGTCCAGTTTCATCTGCATTGAAAACATTCATCGGCTCAAAATCCTTTACCACGGAAGGAATTTCTTTTATCCAGTCTGCACAAATATTTTCTGGTACAGAGGCACTTTCACCACAAAGTTTTCGGAAAACAATGTCGTGTCTATTTTTGAAACTTTCCAGCCATCCATTGCTGCCTTTGAATGCCTCGCCATAGCCAAGTTGTTTGGAAAAATCTTCCGCCTTACTTTGTAACATTAATCCACTTATTGGAACACCTTGGTCTCTGCATTGGGTGAACCATTTTAACATGCAATCGTCCACATCCGGAAAAGCACATGTTCGAATTTTTTTCGCAGTTTTATTTAGCTGAAAATTTTGCTCCACAGTCGTTCTGTTTTTAATTATCGTTGAAAGCGTACTAGCCGGAATACTAAACTTAGCAGCGATTTCATTTCTTTTCATTAATGGATTTCCGTCCAAAAATTCTAGAATTTTCATTTTTTCATCATTTGAAAGAATTTTTAACTTTCTTTTCACGCCTTTCTTCTCAGACATTATCAAAATTTTAAGCAAGAGAGCAACCACAGAACTGTAACCCAAAAACAGAGTGAAATGGCTGTTAATTTGTATGACCTTTAAGCATGAGCTTGAAAAGTTCACCCCACGTGTCAAATTTGTCACGTCCACCTCCCACCTCATTGTCCCACTCTGTGCCACCTGCTCTTCTTCCGAGAAAGCTCTCGAAATCACTGTCCTTTCGATAGTCTTCCAAGAAAACCTATTCCCGGAACGCATTCCTCCCATTTTTCCATTGCCCCCTCTGCCCTTGAGAACAATGTCACTGTTTCTGAGTGAAAAAAAAAAAAGTTTTTGGTTGCTATTTTTCGGATTACTGGGCTTCGAATTCGAAAATCTGCATCGCTGAAATTCGAGATATAGAGGTTTTCGTTAACAAAAATTCGAGATAAACTTGGAAAATACATTGATTTTTGGCAGCAAATGCAGGGAGATTAAAAAATTTCGAGATAGACGAGTTTTCGAGATAAGCAGGTTCGAGATAGACAGGTTCGACTGTATTTCATTCTATTTATAATCAGTCAAACTTTTTTAATCAACCGACAGAGAAAATATGTTTAAAATAAAATTACTGCAATGCCTTAAACTGGAAACTACGATGAATAAATTAATAAGCAAGAAATAATTTTCTGTAAACATAAGTATAACATGTTGTACAAAAGTGCAGTGATAAAAATGAAACAAATAATTCAAAGAATAAAATTGTATTAAGAAAAAAAATCAATTCTTACAACTGACATAATTTTTTTAAAAAATTAATTATCTTGTTTTGAATAAATACACACTATATGGACTATGTTGCGACGCTTTTTATGTGTCGATACTTTTTTCTTAGCTTTCTTAGCATAATGCTTTTAAATAATCTCTAAATTTCACAAAGAATAAAAGTGCTGAATTAAATGGCGACTAATAATTGAAAAGTTTATTTAAATTGAAATCACTCCAAAATTAGTGCTCACCACAGCCTCCTCTTATTATTTTTTTCATGTCTAATTAACACAATTAACAATTTGTTATTGATGTTATGTGTCAATAGAACTTTGTTAACAATAATATGAAAATTGATTCAAAGACATTAGATAAAATTTTGAAATTATGATGAGAAAACTGGGAAATTGGAAAAAAATAAATCTTCTCTCAGAAATAAATTAGTAAATGTTCTTAAAATCAGAAATGTGAAAGAAAGAAGAAAAAAACAACGATGGTGTAATTGGTAGTATTAAAAATAATCATCATGATCAATAATCGGCCTTGCCGATTAATCGGCCGATTGTCAACAGCTGATTAATCGGTAATCGGCCAATTTGCTTATCGGTGCATTCCTATTTAATGCTATTATTAATATTAAAGGCTAAACTATAGCACATGTTGATGTATTATAAGTGCATGTAAACTTAGCGGATGTTTAATAGTTTTGAAAATCAGATTGAAATCAGTTAGAGTATCATGAAATATAGATTAACCTTTAGTATTAATGATAGTATTAAGTATATTACTTTTATATTTGTAGAAAAAACGTGACTTTTATCTTTTAAAAATTTCTCAGAGCTGCATCAGAATTCAGTTGTACTTCGATTAACTCTGAAAGTGTATTTTTTAGTTTTTTTTAAAACTATAATTTAATTATTCGTTTCCCATTGAAAAATGATAGGCTTCTTCTGTTCATTGGATGAAGATGTGTCGCTCATCACAACTTTTATATTTGAGGTAGATCGTGCTGCCAGGCAATGCAGCTAGTAATTAAAGGAAGGAAACTTTATTATGGGAGAGGTCAATTGAAAATGCTAAACATTCTAAATTTAAAATAAATAAAATGTTAAGTTTTGTGATTTTAAATAATGGGTCATTAAGTGATTCTCTTCACAGTTATCTTATAATCGAACTATTGAGTAGTATTTGATGCTTTCAAGTGACTTTATATTTAATCAAATGGCCATGAAATCATTCTTTTCAATGGCTTACTGGAAGGAAGATTAGTTTCGTCTGCCGTATTAAGTGGCTCTAATCCTTAAATTAAAATATTATTCTAGATTGCCCCTTCCCCTCCTTTTTACCAACAATAAAACAATTACTCATGACAAACACAAGTGAACTCTTTTCTATCAACCACTATCACACTCTTAGACCAAAAAGGATCTCCTTCCTTTAATATTATTTTGTTAAAGATAAGTGAAGTTGAAGATATTTTAAAAAACCTTAAAATCATTTGGTTATTTGAATCACTAGAATAACTGATCGTTCACTTTTTAAACCAAGCAAAAGGATCATTTAATTTCAAACGAAATTTTCAATTTCATTTAGTATGAAAATGAAAAGAGAACTTGCATACGAGCCAATATTTAGAAAAGTGCCAATTTGAAGTTGGAGTTTTCTGAAAAAAAAATTTTTTTTTCAGAAAAAAACTAATATTGGATTTTAAGTCTAAATTGGGTCTAAATGCAAGAAAATAAAAGGGGGGAGGTCAAGGAAGTTATTTACCCCCTCCTTAGATTACTCACTTTTAAGCCGTTACAGATCTGATGAATGTTACAGATCTGATGTTAATATGAGCTACATATTTGAGTTTATGCTTTCAGTATTCGTTAACATCTCTAAATATGATATCATTTCCTTGCATTTTTAACACAGAATTAAGATAATTATATTAAAATATATATATTAGGTTTAAAAGTCAAATTTCATTATAAAAAATCATTTCTTGGAAATAAAAATGAGCGATAAGGTTTTTAGATAAAATAAATTATGAGATTACCAAATCCAAGCTAATAAAACATTTGTTTTGTTTTGAAACAACACACAACTTCAGCTTTTTCAACACACAACTCTGCTGCTTGCTTTTCTTTAATTAGTTGCAGGAAATTTAATTTCTTGATCAGAAATTCAAATTTAGCATGCTAGTTATTATCTAGTTATTTAGCGAAGTTATGAGAAATTGAAGCACCAAAAAATAAATAAATAAATAATAAAATAATAATAATTAATTAACTTAATTTCTGCAGTGTCACTTTTTCTTATTTTACTAACTTCTATTGTAAGGTCATACAAACCACAAATAAGCAATTGTACTAAAAACTCATTGCTTTTCGTTTTTTAAGAACAAAAATATTCAATATATGGCTGAAACCTATGATTTTTGCTTTTTATAATTCTGAAACGTGTGAGTTAGTTCTGTAACATATTCGCTGTTTTTCAATGTTACCGCTCTGACTGTTACCGATCTGACAAAATGACAAAGTTTTTTTTTTTATTTCCGAGTCGATCGCACTAAACCAAAATCAAACACGTGGTTTTTTCACTTGTAATAAAGGACTATACTTGTATATAAAATAATTTTTAAAATAATAAAAGCTGCGCATTTTAGAGCGTGTTACCGATCTGATGACTCAAATGACACACATTTTATAAAATCACTTTAAAAAATCTTACATACAATTTTAGATGCAGAAATGCAAATTTTTAATTATGATTCGATAAAACATCCCACCAGGTACTCAGTATCACGTGGTATAGGTGCAGGAAATGATTTTGGGAGCCTAAACATAGATCGGAAGTTATTGTTACCACTCTGACGGCGGAACTTGGGACACGCTTATTTCGCATCGGCTAGAAAATCAGAAATCGATTAAAACAAAAATGAAGTAAAATATTAACAATGGGGTAAAAATAGAATCGTTTTTCGTGCAAGTGCGTTTTTTTTGGGAAGTTAGAAAGTGCGTATGACCTGTTTGCATGCTAAGCTTTGCTACTGGGGACACGTTACAGATCTGATTTTTGATGTATAAAAACAATATTTTCTGAAGAAAAAAAATTATTTTTTCCTGATGTTATTAGATGAAATGAAAGCAGAACCTTGTCTTCTTTCTGTGGAAAATTATTTTTTTAACTAGTTATTGAAATACTAGTGGAAATTCACTTGGGACTCAAATTGGCACTTTTCTAAATATTAGCTCATACCTTAAAAAGTTTTGAATTCTTAAAAGTCGGTTTTTCAATAAAACAATTTGTTTGATTCCATGTGGCTCAAAGACCTGGGCTTCTTGGTCGATTAACTTCTAGTACTTCTTGTCGTGTCATTTAAATTCAATTTGCTACAAAACTGTGATTGATCCCCTTTCTTTACTTAAGACAAGTTGCATGTTTTGTACTTGATCTGTTTTTTGAACTAATTTGTATGGGGATAGTCTACTAGCTTTACCTATTTGCATCAGAACCACAGAAAATATTAGCCGTCAAAATGGTTTAAAGAGATTAAGAACATTATTCAAGTGACCAACCAAGTACACATTTTGCATCCAGCAATGTGTTAGACATGACCCATGTTGAATTATAGTAAATCACTTAGTTAAATAAAAGAGAGATAAGGGGAAAAAACTCTGTTTTTCAAGAAAACTGTCTAGGCTAAAATTCCGATTGCAGGGAAAGAAGTAAAAGCAGTCATAATTTGATCCAAGTTCTGTGAAAATAATAGGTATGCTTGAGACTTATTGGAAATTATTAAAAGACTTTAAAACCAAAAGATATGACACATTAAAGCCTTTACTTCTGTTCAGGAACAATAAACGATCTTCACTTGGCTTATTCACATCCCAAATCTAGCAGGACTTGATGCATCAACAAAGGAGTTGACCAGGGCCGTCGGCAAGGGGGGGTGTGGGGGGGTGCTACACCCCCCGACTTTTCTGAAGAAAGGGGCCGCCGATTTTATTTTATTATTAAAATGAAATTTTAGAGAAATATTTCAGGACTTTAAGTGAAATATAAAAGAGAAGTGGAATAATTTAAACATTATTAAGAATATCAGTAAACCTGAATTTTTAAAAATGTCCTGTATTTTCCGCGGCCCCAATTATTACTTATCAAAAATAAATAATTGGGGCCGCGAAAAATAGTTAAGATTCCTTCACAGCAATATTCGTTGCGAAAAATACGAAATTTTCTCGTTCATGGGGTCATGTAAACGGGAAACTTTTGGTCGCCCTGCCCAGTTTGGAAAAAAAAAGTACTGTATTAATATGTGCGAGAGCTTTAAAAGGTGCGCTAACCTCTGTAACTAAAATTAGTTAAATTAATAAAACATAAATAAAATTATATATACATAATTCAACAAGATCGATGCGATATTAAAAAAAAAGAATATATGCTGAGGGCCGCCAAATTTTATATTTTAAATAAATTAAAATAAATGATCGATGCAATAATTAAAAGGGAAAAAAAGATAATATGCAGGGGCCGCCAAATTTTATATTTTAAATAAATTTAAATTAAAGAAAATTACACAAAATACCATTATCGAAAGATAGTGCAATGTTTAAACTGAAGATAATTAAAAAGAAAATTTATCACTTTTCACTTTGTGTTGGGACCGAACGAATTTTTTTAATGTAGTAAATTTGAAGAAATAATAATAATAATAATAAAAGTTTATTATACTGAAATTAAAAAAAAGGGGGGGGGAGAATTAAATTCGGTTGCCCTCTCTGCGGCATTGAAGAGGCTCTTTCAGCCTCCTCAGACCATCAAAATGAAAATCGCATATATTGGTGAATATTGTACATACGGCTCACACGGTATAAGTTACTGTGATACTCCAGATTTTTTTTTTCTAAATCACATCGCAGTCAAACGACGCAAAACTGCTCATTGACCTTTTTTTTCGGTGGAAAAAGGAAACAAACAAATGCACGGGACTAAAATGTAATTGTACAGGCTGTTTTGCAGAAAAAAGGCGCCATTTTGTGTTGAAAATCAACGGGAATTTCTTATAGCCCGCGGAAAATTGAAGTACCTCAAACGATATATTTTACAGCTATACTTTATACTGCTATATTTTATAATTTATAAAAGTACGGGAGTTTTCTGAATTGAAGGAATTAAAGGAAATTACAGCTTTCTTTACTTGTACTTTTATTATGTTTTTATTTGTAAAAATTAACCTTTATTTGACAGTTTTTTTTCTTTTTTGCGTCATTTAAATTAAAGTTTTGATTTTGAAATATTCTATTAACAATATTATTTTTTGTTAAGCTGTCATATGAAACTAAAAATAAACAGATAGAAGCAGAAGTTTTAATTTTGCCTATTAATAACTCCGAAGCTTGTTTAGAAACCATATTCCTCGATTCTAGAAGTACCTCTAGAAAAATTGATGTTATGACTTTAACAGAGGCTGACTTAATCTAGTAGATGTTAATTAAAAAGAGGGGATAATTTTATATGCTTTAATAACCGTCTGAAACGTTTTTCAATCATTTGTTTCGAATGAGTTGCATACTTTTAAACGATTCTAAAATAAGAAGAAAAACTCAGTTTTTGTTGTATATTTTCCCTCTCATTTTTAATCAATTTAAGAGACATAGCATGAAAAGAGTTATTTTCTATTGATCACCAGTTTAATTCCGTTATTCGCGTCAAGCTTACATTGATTCATTTAATGAAATTTTATCACTTGAAATCGTAAAACTACAAAGATATTATATGAAAAGCTCGCATACCAGACGAACTTTTTCTCTCCCGACTTCTCATTTCTGCTAAAATTCAGCTGCTATAGTCCAGTCATATTAGACATTAAATTTTCAAATCGCGATGTAGTCCTGATTTTTTAATACGTAGTTGGGTCACCTAGGGTAGTGTAAATCTAATTTTGCAGTTTTCAAAACCCTGTGCTCACGGCGTAACTCACGAAAAACTGTAAAATTTCCCGATTTTTTTCAGTTTTTCCTTTATAACGACTAAACTATAAAACTTTTGATTAAACGTGTGAATAATCATTTTAAGGAACACTAAATTTTGAACAATTTAAGCTGAAGTGGATCTCTGTAGGACCAACGATTTAGGACATATTGCATTCCAAAAATTGGCCCATTTTTTGTGAAAAGTGAAAAAATTACGCTCTGATCATATTTCGGACTTAATATCGATATGAATTATTACTCTACAAGAAACAAAACTGACAGGAAGTTACTGCAAATTTTAATGGCTTTCCTTTAAGCCCCCAAAAAAGTCCGTAGAATCAATATTTCATTTAAAATCATTAAAAAAAAAAACGGAAATTTTGATTATTTTGAGAAATTAAAGAAATTGTTTCTGACAAGAAGAAAGGAGGACTGGACGATTAAAAAAAATGCTTAGAATGGTATAAAAAGGGGTAACACTATATTACAACGTTATTTTCACAATTAAGAAAAATCTTGCAGGTCAATTTCGAACGACTTACGCAAAACTGAGAAAAAGTTTCGACTCTTTTTAGTTTTTTCTTTATAACTTCATAACAATGTAACTTTTGATGATATATGTGAGTACCCAATTTAAACTAGCTGTCGTGGCCGTCACGAAACTTTCTTCTATATCTATCTTATGAATTCCGGTTACAAAATGAAATACGTACTCGCCCGAGTAATTGGAGACAGCTACAATTTCCCAATTATCGTAATAACCCTGCAAATGCAGAATCAATGAGCGAAATTGGAAATCATTGCAAAAGCCTTGTTTAGATTAATTGCAAACATTTTATTTGTTAGTAAAAAGAAATTGGCAACAGTTAAAAATTTCAAATCATTGAAAGTTTTCAGCTGTTTTGATAATTAAATAGCGTGAAAGCGATTTTTTAATGAATTAATTTCTCGCATTGTTGACTAAGCCGAAAAATCACCCCACCCTCCCCCTGGGGCGATTGGCGCCAAAATTTAATCGATGCTTGCTTCCATATTGGGTTAGTGTTATTCCAAATTTCATTCAAATCGCAGCAATATTTCCCGAGATACAGTAGGTGCAATGACAAAATAAGCACTTTTGATTGCTCCACCCCCCTTTGAGATATTGACACACAAATTGAATCAGCACCTGTACTCAATAGGGTCTACCTATGGACCAATTTTCGTTTGATCCCGCTGGTTACTTCCTGAGATATAGCAGTCACCCCCGCGCAGAACACGTGCGATTGCTCCACCCCCCTTCGAGATATTGACAAACAAATGGAATCAGCACCTGTACTCAGTAGGGTCTACCTATGGACCAATTTTCGTTTGATTCCGCCGGTTACTTCCTGAGATATAGCAGTCACCCCCGCGCAGAACACGTGCGATTGCTCCACCCCCCTTCGAGATATTGACAAACAAATGGAATCAGCACCTGTACTCAGTAGGGTCTACCTATGGACCAATTTTCGTTTGAGTCCGCCGGTTACTTCCTGAGATATAGCAATCACCCCCACGCAGAACACGTGCGATTGCTCCACCCCCCCTTGGAGGAATTCGCTAAAAAAAGTCAGGTGCACCAGTTCACATGGTGGTACATATGTGCAAAAATTTTTGTTCGATTTCATTCAGTAGTTTTTGCTCTAGCGCGGCCACAAAAACTGGTCACACACATACAGACTCACACACAGACACACAGACAGACAGACATTTTCCAAAAATGGTCGAAATGGACTCAGCGCACCTCAAAACGTGCAAATCCGTCAAAATTCGACATTCGAAAATTTTCACGAAACCAATACTTTCTTCTATATATTAGATATAGAAGAAAGTAAAAACGATAAATTGGAAACATTTTAAGCTCAAGTTGAGCTCTGTAAGACCAACGATTTAGGAGATATTGCATTTCGATTTTTTTATGCTTTGACCACATTTCGGAAAAAATACCGACATTAATTTTTACTCCTCAAGAAACAAAATGAACATGAACTTACAGTAAATTTTATAGGCTTTCAGTTAAGCTCAAAAAGAAGTCTGTAGGTTAACTTTTTACTTTACAATAGCGAAAGAAACAAATATCTGTTCTAGTGAAAAAATGAAAAAAAATTTTGATTATACAATATACATGTGAATAATCATTTTAAATAACACTAAATTTGAAACATTTCAAGTACAAGTGAAGCTCTGTAAAACTAATAGTTATGGAGTTATAAAGGAAATAATGAAAATATTCGGAAAATTTCGCAGTTTTTCGCGAGTTAAGCGGCAAGCATAAGTTTTAGAAAACTGCAAACTTAGATTTACACTACCCTAAGGGGACCCAAATAACATACAAAAATCAAAACTACATCGCAATTTTGCGAATTTAGCCCTTTTCTTTGCACATTATGACTGAACTATGCGACTTATATGCAAGGGCATTTTTGATCCATAAAATGTACACAAAATATTTACGATTTACAAATTAGCTCCAAACTATGAAAGGTTATTTCTTTTACTGTCAGTTCTTAAAAATAAAAATAAATAAAAGGGGAATGGTGCACTTTTTCTCTTCAGAAAAAAATAATTTTTATAGCAATAATATCCAGAAATTTTACAAAACTACTATTCAAAATTTTCTTGCATTAATTTTGAAGAATCATTCTCTCACCTTTTCCACTGCTATAATGCATCTCTGTATATGGCGTGGGTTGGAATGGTGAATAATTCAAGGGAGAAACCCCCCCCCCCCATATGATGAGCCCACAGCCCAGGGCCGCCAAATTCTCAACACCCCCCCAGATATTTCAGCTAGCGACGGCCCTGGAGTTGACCCCAGAGTCTGCAATTTTGTCTTAACCTTTAGGAGCCGGGCGGTACATATGCTGTACTGTAACTATTTTTTTTCAGAGGACGGGGTTGAGATTTTCACTCAAACCTTTTGGAGCCGGGGATTTTTTCAAGGTTTCATACGTCTGGTATGACAGTTTATACCTTCTCTTTTCAATTTAAAAGAAATCTGTGGTTCAACTGTCGTACTACCTGGGTCGAAAGAAAAATTTCTAAAAACCAGCCCGGTTCCAAAAGGTTAATAATTATATATTTTTTTTGCATTTGTAAGAAATATAATTTTATTAGTAATGTAGAACTGTAACTTTCGGGTGCTGAAACCTATCTTCAGGTCGTATGTTTTCTCAGTTCCTACAGCATTGCCTTTTTTTTTTTCTTCTTTGAATTAAATAATGCTGTCTTCAAGTAGGAGATGCTTTTAGTACTATGCTGGTATTAAAAAGGATGTTTTCCCTACCAAGGGATATCTATCTTGCCCTTGTGTCTTGAATAGAAGAAAATTATGAAAGCTATTTTCATATTCAATGCGCCTTAGATACATTCACCGTTAAAATTCCCTTGAAATTTTTTGCTTTTATATATACATTTATTTTTCCTAGAAACTTTTTTATGATTTTATTGAAATTCGTTAAACAGAAGAGTTGAAAAACACGTTAGCATAAAAGTGGCAAATCTTTAATTTAAAAATGGTCTGGAATAGAGTAGTTTCATAATGTTGTCTTTTTATTTCTTCTAAGTACGACGAAATATTTTGTCATGTCCGTTGCAATTGTCGGCCTATTTTGAAACATTTCGTCATACTTATTTTATAGATTAAAAATGTTTTTTTTATCAAGGCTTGATAAGCTTTAGAAGTTAGGACAGCTCAGTCTCTTTGCGAGTCTGTGCTTTTTTTGGGAAGCTGGGAGGATTTCTATACTGATGACATATTGAAACGAATGTTGCTAATGCTACAAACATTATTTCTAAGAGTGACCCAATTTTTCAGATTAAAGTCTATCCCATTTCTCCACACATACTCTAATAAAAATAATTTTTATGCATTATGTTAGGTGACACTGCAATTCTATGGTTTGTTGTTAAATCATATTTATTACTTCACAGAATTAATAAAAGGTTATAAAAGTACATTGTAAAAATTTTGTGCCAGATCACTCACTTGAAAACAGCTAGTGGAGTTTTAACATTTTATGAGATTTTCCTTCACTGGAATTTGCTAGAAAATTTTTATTGAGCTAGTTTTAATATTTATACTACCTTTAAAAATGCATTTTAAAGCAGATACTAGGATTTTTAATCACAGGTTATCAGTAATTTTTGGGCCCCTGGAAATTTTTGGGAGAAGCTCATGTTTCCTGAGCTTTTTGGGTAATTATTAACAGGACTATTAGTTGTATTGTAAAACAAGTTTTCTTCTTCACACTGGAGGTAAAATGATGGTTCTACCGTTTTTTTTGCAGTTCGACCTCTGCTGGTCTTGTGAAAGTTAAAATTAGTATATTTATTGAAACCATGATCTGTAATGAAATCTAGTGATTTTAGAAATTTCTTTAGTTTCTTTCCCAATTTTATTAATCAAATTAACTCCACAAACTACCTCACTTTTGCAATTATTTTTGAATCTTGTTTTGCAAATAAAAGCTTTATTTTATTGTTAGTATATGTTATATAACTTGCCTGCATGATGTAATTCTTTTTAGCAATATTTTATTATTATCGGTCTTTTAATGTATCTCTGTTTTCTATTTTCAGAACTGATTGGTAATCCATTAGGTGGGCACATTTTGGATGTAATAAATCGACCTTCATGCCGAACTGAAGACATTTTAAGTTACCTCATCGATCATCTACCTGGTAAGTCTCAAAAATATTTTTATTTTACTCGAGCTCTCTGTCTTCAGCTGACAGACATAAGAGTACTTCATTTTAATTAGAAGTGAATTGAGATTTGACATTGTAACATCGATGAACTGGAATGGGAGAATTAAATTTCAGCCTTATTTCAATGATCTTGGGATGCATCTGGGGCAAAATTGTTTGTTTTGGAAAATTTATGTCTACAATATTGCTTTGTTGACAGTGAGAAAAAGAAAGCCATCAATTGTAATTTCATTTTATGTACAGAAAATTCTCATATCATATGAAAGAATTATAACACATTTTGTACATTCTACATATATTTTTACTTCAGTATTTATTTCATTTACTAATCTCCAAATTTGACTTACTTCTTTTAAGCATTTAAATGCTCCATTCAGCTATTTTCAATTAAATTTTGGCTCAAATATTATAGGGAAGAAAATATTTCTAACTTATGATTATTCAAATAAAATACAAAGACAAAAGTAATGACCAGCTACATGCTCCGGGCCCGACTATGCCGGAAACTTTTCTGGGGTATTGCAGAATTTTAGTATTTCAAATATTTTTGTGTTTGAAATGCAATAGAAGAGTGCACATTGAGATATTTTTGATGAGAAGTAAGCAAAACTGATGTTCTAATTGCGGCAAACTAAAGGTTCCAAATGCAGGAAGCGAGAGCAATAATGAGCAAGATAAAAGAGTGCATATAGATAAAACATATAAAACGCTTTCATGCCTTCTCTAACCAAAAGTAAATGCTATGAAAGGATCGCGGCAATTCAGAAATGAAACAGGGAAAAACTTTGTTTGATTGGTTTTAATAATTTTCATGCATCATGAAAATATTTTTGTGTGATTAAGAGCTTTTTAAAGAATTTGCTACTATTGGTAATGACCATTTTTTATGATCATTATTAAATTTATTACTAATTAATTAGATGATAAGCAGGATAGTTGTTCAATTCTGTTTGACTACACAGTTGTTTTATTTTTGTGCATGTAGCACTTTCCGTAGTTTTTTAGATTTAGGTGTGTCTTACTTTTGCAGTGAGCTTTCTTATAATTAAGAAAGTTATGAGAGATTATCTATTAGCTGTTTCATGTAGTTTACTTTAAGAAATAACTCAAAACCCCTTTATCACAAAATGTGCTTTTTTTATATTACATGCATATCTCAAGAACTAGGAACTATTGAATTTGTATAATGTAGCTTTACAAAGTGAACCACAATTTGTGTGCAATTTCTTGCATCAAAATTTATGAAGGTTATAAAAAGAATGAAATTTTATCCATTCTTCATTGACATTTACTGAAATTGGCGCATAAAATGGAAATTTTACTTAAATGCAAAAAAAAAAAAAAAAAAAGATTCAATTTCTCAAACTGATAGTTAAAATTACTGAAGTAGCGAATTTTTTTTCTTTTGATTAATATTTTCTCTGCAATCGTACGAGCATGACTTAACTTTTATTAAACATTATTTATTATTATTTTATGTGTGTATTTATTTCTCACAAAAATAAATTACCAATATTTGGGTTGGAAAAAAAACGTGCAATAGATTATTATTATTTTATGCTTATATTTATTTCTCACAAGAATAAATTACCAATATTTGGTTTGGGAAAAAAAATGTGTCATGGAAAAAAGAACGGATAATTTTCTTGAAAGAAAAATGGGTCTCACAATTATTCGTTTAGGGCCATGCTCCACATCGACGTAAAGCAGAAAAATTAGGCAGAAGCGTAAAATTTATTCAATGGTGTTCCTATGGAAAGTACCCGGATTTTCGGTTTCTGCCTTCAGTTTCGGTCGCGTTTTACGCTGATGTGGAGCATGGCCCTTAGAGTTTAGAAAGCTGGCTCCAATACTGAAGCGAACAAGACATTGTGAGTCTGTGTGAGCTTTGAATGACATGTCTGGCAGTGTAACACATGGATCAATAAGTCCCGAGACTAACAATGAAAACAACATTTTTTCGCAAAAAATTTTTTTTATTCATCAACATAATCACCTTTTAGGGGCCAATGCTTTTCCAATTTTTCAATACCATGTTTATAAAAAAAATTATCTTTCGCTTCATAATAAACTTCAGTTTCAGCGATGACCTCCTCATTTGAGCCAAATTTTTTTCCCTGGAGCATTTTTTTAAGATCAGCAAAGAGCCAGTAGTCACTGGGGGCTAAATCTATCGAGTATGAGGTGTGGGGAAGCAGATCAAAGCCTAATTCGTTCAATTTTGCCATTGTTTTCATCGACTTGTGGCAGGGTAATTGTCTTGGTGAAAAAGGATTTTTTTCTCTGCATGTGCGGTCGTTTTTTTGCGATTTCCTCCTTCAAATGCACCAGCAAGTCAGTATAATAATCACCGTTAATCGATTTACCTTTTTCGAGGTAGTCTATGAAAATCACGCCATGCGTATCCCAAAAAACTGATGCCATGACTTTGCCAGCTGACTGCTGCATTTTCGGACGGCTTTCGCCAGCTGTACGCCACTCAGATGACTGCCGCTTCGACTCTGGAGTGTAGTGATGTATCCATGTTTCGTCCATGGTCACGTAACGACGCAAGAAATATTTTTTGTTGCGAGTAAATAGCGATAAACAGCTTTCTGAATCATCGACTCGTTGCTGTTTTTGTTCCATCGAAAGCAATCGCGGCACCCACTAGGAAAAAACCCTTTACCTACTCAATTTTTCATGGAGGATAGTAAATACACTTCCATATGATATCTGTGTCATCTCAGCAATCTCACGGAGCTTCACTTTACGATCTTTCATTATAATTTTTGTCACTTCACTCACATTTTCCAGTGTTCCTGCTTCCACAGGTCTACCTGAGCGTTCCGCGCCATTTGTGTCGGTACGACTACGTTTAAACTCGGTAAACCACCGACAAATCGTTGCTTTTGATGGACAAGAGTCCGGGTAACATTTTTCAATCCATTGTTTTGCTTGCACGGTGTTTTTACCCATTAAAAAACAATGTTTTATCAGAACACGAAACTCGTTTTTCTCCATTTTTTAAACAAACTACAAAACGACTTTACTCCAACCTCGATAACTCAGCTGTTTCTAATCCGATCGACATAAAATTTTGACACGTTTCAAGCAAAGGTTAGTACTCTAGAAAGACCTGGTTACTGGTTTACTACGAGGGCCATTTCTGGGTTAGTCTCGGGACTTATTGATCCATGTGTTACATGTTATCAAATGTTATTATGGTAGTTAATTCTAATATTCACAGGAATTAAATGTTGTTGATCTGCAAGAAGTTACATGTCTTACAGTAACATAAAACTCTGCAGTACGATTCTGGAGTTTTATTTATAAATTGGTTCAAATAAGTGAATGGTATAAAATTTTGCTAATGCATGATCTTATATTTCCCTGTAAAATATTTAAAAATACTTTTAAAAATTAAGTCTAGCATCTTTTATTCCATTGTGTTTCTGTATAACATGTGCAAAGTTGTTTACAAATTGAAATTTTGAAGCAACAAATTTCTAGTTTGTTTGTACCTATTGGAAAAAAAAAAAGGGAGTGGGGTGCTTGATTTACTTTTCAAAATGAAAAAGTTTGAAATTACTTATAAGGTACTGCCTAACAATTTGTGAGAATTTTTTTTTTCTTTTTAAAATTTTCATAACTAATTATTTTCTTTTCACTAATCATTTTGTTCATTTTGAGATTCTTGATTTAACAGTCAAAAGTGTATATTTCAATTCATTTAGAACATGAAGCCTTGAAGCTGAATGAGAGAGATAGCTAATAAATTGATGATACTAAGCACTAGCTAATTTTAAATTGATGATACTAAGCACAAGGCGAGGACTCAGTCACCTTTCTCACCTTTAGTCACCTTTTGAAATTTTGGTTACTTTTTGTCACCTTTCGGAATTTTTGTCACCTTTTTAAAGCTTTCTTGAAATGTGTTTTAGAAAAATATACTTTTTATAAATACAATTTTTGATAAGTATGAATATTTTTTTCCTTACTTGAAAATAAATGGAATTAAAAAAAAAAGCAAAAATCTGTCATTCAAACATTAAAAAATATTGCTTCAACTGTGGCTCATTTACAAAACAAAACTTTTTAGAAGCACCTGTTTAAAAAAAATTCAAAAGGAAACAAAAAACGGGTGCACCTGTTCCAAGGATACTTGGAAGTTTTTTTTTTTTTGTTCTTGAAACAAAATTCCATTGGTGCATAGAGATGGATGAAAAACAGGGATTAAAGTTCTTATCTTTACCCTTATGTTCTTATCTCTTTTCTGCTCTACCCCCATAATTTCAAGCAGGGCTGTGTTCATCAAATCTGTTCCAAAACATACTCTTTATTATCCTTTTTGTGCTGAAAAAAGTTGTAATGTCAGCTTTTTGTGAAAGAAAAAAGCTGACATTACTTTCATTCATTATTAAACTTTCATTTATTTTTAAAATTTTCATTTGAAAAAAAATAAATAATAAATAAATATTGAACGATTATACAAACCACAGTGCTTTATATGCAGCATTTATTTTTATTATTGGGACTATCATCTCTTGCAAAACAATACAGTGTTTCCTTCAAATTTTAAACACCGGACCTTAACGAATATATACCAAAATTCTTCAAATGTGAAAATGCTGAACTGTATATTTATCCTTTTTTATCGATACCAAAAAATATATGAATTTAAGATATTTATTTTTTTCGAATTTACGTAAACGCACATCCATTCTTTTGAATTATTAAAAATACATAGAATTTTTAACAGGGGTGAATATGCTGAGTATATGTTAGATTTTTTCTCCTTAAAGCATCACATTCTCATCAGAGCCGGACTGGGTGGTCCAAAGGGCGTGGGAAGTCTGAGTCGAAGGGCCCCGATTTAGCCTCCACAGTACTTTAGGAATTGAAAACGGACATTTCAAAAAACCCCGTAAATACAGAAGCGTGTTTTTTTTTAAATTATTATTTATTTATTTAAAATTCATTATTATTTTTTTAAGACTTTGAAATCTTACCTTTAATTCCATGATATTACAATAGAAACTTTCAATTGGATTTTGCTCTTCACACATGCTTCATTAGAAAATATCAGTTAGGGTGGAAATGAATATTTACGCTGGAAGTAATGTCCGCGAAACTAAAAAATCCATTCTGATATGAAAATTTTAATCTTGGTACATACAGATATTGCTCTTCTGTTCTCTCTTTTTTTCATGCTCATTTATTTTTTGAAACACGTGATTCAATGTTTAAAAATAAATTGTAAGCGGAAACACACTACTATATGCCAAAAATGTAATGATGGACTTTGTTTAGCCTGCTTTCCAAAGTTTTACTCTTAATTATTTTCCTGTAGTAGGGTAAGTAAAATTTTGAAATTTATGTAGTGTATTGGACCATTGTCCTATTTATAAGACAGCCTGTATTTGCAAAAATAAAAAAGATAATTTTAAAATTTTTGTTTTATATGACTAAGCACCTCCTATTAATAACATAAATGCAATTTTAAATTTTTTTGTTGACGCTTTCTATAAATGGTGCAATATGGGTTAAGCAAAAACAACAAATTTAATTTCACCAGATCTTCGCGGATAATCCGTCCCGTGGATAACCCGCTCGAAGATAATCGAGAGTATACTGTAATAGTTTTCAAATCATCACATTGAAATTCATAGATCATATTACAACTAATTATACATCCATGCATTGTAATTCTATAATTTAGGATTATACATCTAGGAAAATATTTTCTTAATACAAAGAAAATGAAAATTAAAATGAGAAACTTACCGATGAAAAGATTCGTTCTTATAGTGTATTCAATTTTTCTGAAGCTCCGAAATCACTTCTTCACTAATGCTAAAATCTAACCCAAATGACTCATTGATTCATGTAACAGCACTCTCCTGAGACAAGCACAAGATGTAAGTACCGTCAATAAATCTCACCATTCTACTCGTATTCTTGACCATTGATGTGTGCTGTCACTTTCACCCTCACATCCCTTTTTTATTGAGGAAACGTTCGGGAGATTCTGGGAAACAAGGAGGGTCTGCTTTTGTTCTCGGGAGTGTAGGGATAGTGACTTTAGGGAGCAAAGATGAGCTACAGTAGATAGCGGAGCGCAGTGGACTGCTTTCCCTGCTTACGAAAAGGCGCCTACCCACCAGCCTTTAGAAGGGCATGAGATAGCGTTTCTTTATAAGATATAGAAATCCCAGTATACATTTAAAAAAAAAAAAAAGCAAACACATTGTGAAAACAATAGATGGGCGCCGTTCAGGAGGGCGCACCCGGGAAATCTCCCGGTCAAGTCTATGGCCAGACCGGGCCTGATTCTCATTAAAATAACCTATTGTAACAAAAAGTGACAGAATATTCTAATGACATAAAATTTCATTGATCATATGGAAATAGAACTCAAGAGATATGTGTTTTGGTAAAACCCTCCCCAAAATAAAAGATTGGTTACGGTCGTGATTTCAGGTGTTCATTTAATTGGTTTTAAAGAAAAATATTTGAACATAACATAGAGTTTACTCTGAAAGTTTTTTAAAATGTCCTAAAATGGTTTATTTTGTTACTTCCAGCCCTATCTATCATATTGATGTTCAGAATCTAAGTCTTTTAAATATGTAGGCTATTTTGGTAAAAGTCAAAAAAAGATAATAGTTTTCTGCTTTTTGATTTCTTAACAAACTACTTTTGGTCACCTTTTAGTTACATTTTGTCACATTTTAGTCACCTTTGTTTTAAAATTTGTCACCTTTCTTACTTTTTCAAACACCATCAGAAGTCCTCGCCCTGTAAGCAGATAATAATTGTTGATTAGATTTGAAAAAAACTTTAACTGCCCTCACTATAAAAATTATTATTCTCTATGTAATCCTTATGATTACAAAATTACAGTAATCGTACCAAATCTAGGTTTGAAGAGTTCTTCAGACATCATAGTAATTAAATGGCTTCAATCATTAAAAAGAGGTAGAAATTATCCCAGAAAAAGAAAAGGGTTGCTTCATAAATGTTGGAAACTAACAGTAGCAGTAGGCAAAGGTTGTTTGAAAATAGGTGGACACAAAATCCGATGTAGACACTGCACTATATAATATCTTTTTAAAATCACTAAATATAAATGTTGCTGCTCAATTAGAGAAATGCCATAAAATAACATAAGCCTACTTGCTTATATGCAGATTAAGAAACATATGCACTGTTGCGTACGTTCCTGGTGCATGCAGATTTTTTTTTTTTTCATTTCAACAAATATTTAAGTTTCCTTACTCAATAAAAATGTTAATTTCTTTAAACAATTTCATTAAAGTTTTTTTGAAAATATAGATACACTGTAAATATTACGTAATAAGTTGGTAAATCATTTAAATTCTTTACTATAATGGGTGTCGGTAATGATCTAACTTGCAAGGGTTACCTTGTTCATGAGGAAACTGTTACACATTTTTTGGAGATTCTGAAATGTGTTTTGCCTGTAGGTTTGAGCACCTTGGTTGCCACTTACTCGAACCTTCAGAGATTCATGAAATTCCCATTAGGTGTTTGCTGGGTTTTACTTTTTTTACTGGTCTGTTTAAGATTTCTGTTTGGAGATCAGTACAATAGATCTCTGGTTGCAGTGCTTGGCTTTGTTGAACCCGGGACCCCTCCTCCCTGCTCTTTAATTTCATTTTGTCATGTAAATTACTAATAATTAGAATTAACCAATAATATTATGCATTCAATAACATTTCTAGCTCAAAAATGCAATTAGTTTTCAATTTTTTTAAATTAAAACAATTCTTCTATGCAAATACAAATACAAAGACTAGCAACCGGCTCTAAGCCCAACTGAGCTGGTACTAGTCAAATTATAGACCCTAATGAAGATTAGTGGCCCTCTTAAAGCTATCTACTCCATTACTCCTTACCGCCACTTCCAGTAGACTGTTCCAAGTTCCCCCTACTCTGTTAATATAGTAACTTTTCCGAACTTCCAGGTTAGCTTGAAATTTAAACAGCTAAAAACAATGACCCCTTATCCTGCTTTCTGTGCAAAAATCTAACGCACAATATCATTCAATTTGATAAATTTAAACAACTGAATCATGTTCCCTCTGATTCTCCTTTGCTCAAGACAATGAAGTACAGTACACCCAGGCCCGTCGTTTTGGGGGGGGGGGGGGCAGGGGGTTCAATTGCCCCCCCCCCCCTCTGACTTTGAGAAATCAATGTATTTACACCTAAGTTGGCGTGGTTTTTGTTGTTTTCTGGTGAAATTGTGTTGTGCTTTTACCTTTTGCTCCCTCCCCCAGAAAAACTTGAAATGACGTCCCTTAGTACACCCCTTATTTTTTTAGTGACATGCAGGGTTCGCCGAAGCGGGCCCAGTACAAAAAAACCATATCTATATTTTGTTGCCTTGCCCATTCAATAATTTTCTTCCAATTCAAAACCAATGTGCGATTTTTTCTTTTAAGTTGTAAACTGCATTTATTTCTTCCATCTGTTTTATGACAACTCACTGTGCCATCTTTTTCCTGTTTGACTAAAGAATTTTTTTTTTCATTAATATTCTGGTCTTCCGAAACGAAACGAAATTTTCCATTTCCAATTTTTCGGTTGTATTTAATTTGTTCAAATTATTTTCTCCTAATTTTTAGTAGCAGCAAAAATTTAGTGAATGAAAAATTATTGATTTTATAAACCTTATAAACTGGGGGGGGGGGGGGGGGCATAAAAGATGTATGCAATAATTATGAATCCTCTTTCTTTGCCCATGTTAAAGTTAGAAAATGTGTGAAACAAAACTTTTTGTTCTTGCACTAGGGATGCACGGCAGTACCGATTAATCGACCATAATCGGCCACTTTGCCGATTATTAATAATCGGTAAAATTGAGCCGATTAATCGGCGAAAAAATATTTTTTAAACATTATTTTTTGAAGTATAACTTCACTAAGAAACTATGATGAATAATTTTATTAACAGTAATAATAATCCACACAGAATTTTTTTTAAATTAATTCTTCTACTTTGAATAAATATACATAGACAATGTTGCAACATTTTTCATGTGGCGATAGTTTTCTCCTTAGCACAGTGCTTTTAGATGACCTCTAATTTTCAAAGAATAAAAGTATTGAATTAAATTTCTACTAATTATTAAAAATATGAATTAAAATTACTCCTAAATTGGAGTGCTCACCACAGACTCCCCTTCTCCCTTTTTTTTTCGAATTTTTATGACCAATTAACATAATTAACAATGTGTTAATAATAATATTGGCAATAATATGAAAATTGGTTCTAAGAATTTTGATAAAATATCGAAATCATTCTGTGAAAACAAGAAAAATGGAAACAAAATCTTCCCTCAGAAATAAATTGCTTACTATTTCTAAACTTGGAATTGCACAAGAGAGAAAAAACAGTTATGGTAAAAATGGTAGTAGAAAAAAAAAAATCATTCGAAACATTAATTGGCTCAGCCGATTAATCGGCCAGTCATCAACAGCTGATTAATCGGTAATCGACAATCGGCCAATTTGCTTATCTGTGCATCCCTATCTTGCACTACTAACTGCATATTTAGTCTCAACCTGTTCATTTATCTTAAAACTTGCTTTTAAATAAACTAAGATTACTTGTTGAATTCTTCTAATGTTACAAATCAGGACAAGGATACTCTTCTGAAAACTAGAAACTACCTCTCACAACCTACAAAAAAGTAGTCATATATTTTTTCCCCATCTGTTCCCCTATCTGTGAAGAAAGCTATGCTTTGAGTATAATAGAATAATTTGAACCTTAAAAGTCTAGTTGCAAGCTTTAATGCTTTAATTTAACTTAATTTCTATTTGAAAGTGATTTGTGATATTGTTAAGAAATAATAAAAAAAAAATGTTTATAATTTAACTTTGTCAACCCTGACAAACTTCGAAATGAAATGAGAGAGAGAAAGGTTGTACAAGTGGCGTAGCCAGGAAGAAGCATTTGGAAGGGGATATGCTTAGCTTTAGGCATTTTTTATCATTAAAAATGGAATAATTCTGTATTTTAGAGGAGGTTACATCCCCCCAAAATCCCTCCTTCTGGATATGCCACTAATTTCCATCTCCAACTCAACACAAATCAGACTCTGCAAATAATATGCTGCGATACTGTCAGCCCCGCTTAAACGAATACTGTCGGTTCCAAGAAATATTATTCGATTAAATGGGGTATTCGATGAAGCGGGGGGTCTTTAACATTACGTTTATGGCTTCGGTTCGAGATATTTTATTCGTTTATCCGTTACCCGATTAAGCGGGGACGACAGTACCTGGAAAATTCTGGAAATGTGGATCAGTTGCTATTTAATTGTGCTTAAACTAAATGAAGGAATAGTCTGATTCAAACTAAATTCATTTTAAGAAAGGAGTAAATTCTTTTTTGCTGGAATGTAAAAGAAATTGACAATGTTAAATTGCAGAAAATTTGCAGATTATTGCATACACATATTTTGGGGTTTCAAATAACCCCCTTTTCAGTGCAAAAAAGTAAGCATTTAGGTGTGGAGATCCGATGTCTACATACAAAAGCTAACTCTTTGGCATTGATAAAGGGGTCCTTGACACCTTGAAACATGTATATGCTGTAATCTGCAATTTTTGTGTCATTTCATGTTGTCACATTTTCTTTAACAAAACATATTTTTTGTTCAAAAGAACCCAGCACAAGTTCAACTCATTTCTGGGTCATTCCATATAAAATCAACAAATGTTCAGAAATTTTTGTGCCGCACCATTTTTGATTTTGATGATATTTGGTAGGTAATATGCACCAATATTCTGTACCTCCGAACTGTTTTATTTTTTTCTCAAAAAAATTTTATTCTCGAGATATAGCCATCCTTTTTTTGCTCCGCCCATGAGTAAAATTCGGCATTTTTTATCTTTTTTCTAAGAGCTCTGGTAAATTTAGTTAAAATGGATGGTAGAAAGATCAAACATGACTTATTTTAAAGCTGAAAGAATGAACTTTGATTTGTGCACAAAAAGAAACGGTTTAAGTTAAGCCTAAATATAAATTTTCCCGGGTCAATTCGAGGTTCAAAAAGTGCCGTTTTCGTCATTTCAAGCGTGAAAAAGTATATGAAGGACTGGCAGTGGGGTTCCAATTTTTTTTTTCTCTTGCACCTAGTTATAGATACTAAAAGCACAGAAAAGATTAAGATGATACCAGTAGTCCTTCATTATGAAAAAATTGCTTAAACTTGAGAAAAAAGGAAAATTGGTATTTTTCACTCCCCAAAAACGGCCTGTGAAACAGGTAGTAAAAATTTACAAATGCATGGAGTAAGAAGGTGTTACATTACCCTTTAAAATGAAACAAAAGCTGTCTTGTTATTCCAACGCATTAGAGAGATATAAGCTTTTAAACTATGAGAAAAAATGAAAAATATCCTTTTCACTCCCCAAAAACGGCCTGTGGAACAGGCAGTAAGAATTTGCAAATGCATGAAGCAAGAAGATATTACCTTGAACTTTAAAAGGAAACAAAAATTGTCTTGTTATTCCCAGGCATAAAAGAGATATAACCCTCTGAAAATTGAAAATTTATGCAAAATTTTTTTTTGGCGTTAGTTAAAGCAATCTCTTCTCTACTAATAATAAAGCTGAAGGTTTGTCTTTCTTTCTTTCTGTCCGTCTTCCTGTCTGTCTGTTACGCGCGTAGCGCCAAAACCGTTCGGTCGATTTTCATGCCACTTGGTACAAAATTAGTTTGTAGCATGTAGTTTTGCACCTCGAAGCGATTTTTCGAAAATTCCATTTCGTTCTTTTTCAATTCGAATTCTTAGCGGAAATTCGAGAAAATAGGGAAGAAATATTTCACACACATTTTCAAATCTTATGTCATTCGAAAGCTTGAAATTTTCTGCATAAAGTGAAGTTTTTTCGAAGTTTCTACGATCATCAGGAGAGCTGTAACAATTGTTTTTAGAATCCCGGAATTCAAGGTTTACCTTCAGTACAGCAAGCCAAACGATTCTAAAATGATTTTGCTCGAGAATAAACTTTGTTTGAAAAGATAGATGAAATGAATTATTTTATCGACGGAAATCAACTTTTCATGTTGTTACCATGGTTACGTGTTCATACTTATTTTTGTTTCGTTATTTTTCCAGCGTTGCCAGGCGTAGTATTTTTGATACTACGGTAGTATTTTTTCGGCCCAAATAAGGAGCGTAGTATTTTTCTGGCAAACGTGTTTCCAATATACTAATGACTTAATTAAAAGATTTGGCGGTTTTTTTTTTTTTTTCATTTTCATAGATTTCGCATTTTAGCAACATTGATTTTGGCAACGTTTGGAAACAGTAGTATTTTGTAATATTTTTTTTAAAGGAGGCGTAGTATTTTTTTGTTTCAATTCTCTGGCAACCCTGTCTTTTTCCCGGTGAAAATGCTTTGGGACCTTACTTGGCGCGTTTTCGAAAAGTCACCAACTGCCGCGTTTTTGCGTGTCTCGCGGAATTGAAAGCTCCGAGAGAAATTACGCAAAATAGTCAGGGTTACCACGCTTGGCACGCCTATGGCCCATTTAGCGAGAAAAGGGTATCTAAAGCACAGATTAACCAAATATCGTATCAATTGCGTTATTGCATCGTTCTTTTTAGTGTTTCATTTCGGAAAATGTATTGTTTTGTTTTTAAAACTAGGAAAGGAAACTTTCTTCTTCTTTTAAACTTTGGTAAGATTTCTGTTGGTTTCTGTGAGCAACAAAATTGTTCTTATTTTCTCTTTTCGCTTATTTTTTTGCATCTCCCCTTGGGGTTGCATTCGAATGTTCCAAGGGGGTGTTTTACCCCTTTTATGGAGTAAATCAGTGTTCATTTCAATGCAGACAAAAGTGATATGAATTGGCACGACCACTTGGCGATATATCGCCAAGCTTTTGGTCGCCAAGTATTTGCCGCCAATTTGGCGACATATCGCCAAGTTGGCGAAAAAAATTGTTTTCTTGTTTTATTTGGACTCAATTTGGCGCTATTGGCGATATTTAGGGGATTAATCATTGTAAAATATTTTTTTTGCACTGTTTCGTGGCAAACTAGGGATATAAATGTTTGAACTGTTATCTTGCTCACTCCAAGCATTTTTTTACCACTTAAGGCATCTACTAAGAAATTTACACATAAAAATAAGTAGCGTGGGGTCCATACCAGATTTTTATATCATACTTTGAAGGAATTATAGTTGAATTACAACTAAAATAGAGCATTTTTTCTGCTATATCAATTATTTCACAAATGAACTTTTAATTTTATACCACAGGCAAAGCCGTGCGGGTACCGCTAGTTATGAACATAAAGTCTTTTTGTGCAAGAACTGCAAGAGAAAAAATATGTATCCCCATTAAATATATAATTTAAAATACATCGTAAAACGTCTAATTTATATGTGACGTAGGAACATCTGAAAAAGTTATACTTAAAACTTTTTTTAGTGTTTCTGTTATCCGACTTTTCTTTTAACTTGTAATGTATGTACAACTAAATATTATGAAGATAAACTCTAATAAATAATTAATTAGCAAAAATCCCTTTTAGCTGTAGCTGTTTCGAAAATTATGTAGAAATTTCGGATTTTTGTAAAAAAATTTGTAATTTCATTCAAATGTAAATGTAAAACTAGAAGCTTCTTAGCGACATGCAATTAAATTTTAAAACCAATTTTAATTGATGTGTGGACATTCGTATCACTGGTTTTAAGTACATTTTTTTCCGTTGTGTCAACATTACAAATAAATTACAACTATTACGATATATTTTGAATTATATATTTGATGATACATATTTTTAGAGTACTTACATGAAATGTTCATAATTGCTTTAACTTGTGCCAAAACAAAATTGCATGAATTTTCAATTTTCAGAGGGACTTATCTCTTTGATTCCTGGGAATAGCAAGACAGTTTTTGTTTCGTTTTAAAGGGCAATGTAACACCTTCTTACTCCATTACTTTGTAAATTTTTACTACCTGTCCCACAGGACGTTTTTGGGGAGTGAAAAGGGCCCTTTTTCATTTTTTCTCAAGTTTAAGGGTTTTTTTTTATAATAATCATCTTACTTATAGAAGGCTTATATCTCTTTAATGCCTTGGAATAACAAGACAGTTTTTGTTTCATTTTAAAGGGCAATGTAACACCTTCTTACTCCATGCCTTTGTAAATTTTTACTACCTGTTCCACAGGCCGTTTTTGGGGAGTGAAAAATATCAACTTTCATTTTTTCTCAAGTTTAAGCATTTTTTTCATAATGAAGGACTACTTGTATCATCTTATTCTTTTCTGTGCCTCTAGTAGCTATATCTGGGTGCAAGGGAAAAAAAATTGGAACCCCACTGTCAGTCCTTCATATACTTTTTCACGCTTGAAATGACGAAAACGGCACTTTTTGAACCGCGAGTTGACCCGGAAAAATTTATATTTAGGCTTAAATTAAACCGTTTCTTTTTATGCACAAATCAAAGTTCATTCCTTTAGCTTTAAAATAAGTCATGTTTAATTTTTCTACCATTTTAAATAAAATTACCAGAGCTCTTAGAAAAAAGATCAAAAATGCCGAGTTTTACTCATCGGCGGAGCAAAAAAATGGCTATATCTCGAGAAAATTAAATAAAATCTCAATAAAATTTTTTCGAGAAAAAAATAAAGCATTTTGGAAGTATACAATATTGGTGCATATTACCTACAAATATCATCAAAATCAAAAATGGTGCGGCACGGCCCATTTGTTGACTTTATATGGAGAATGACCCTTCTATATTTTATTTTTCATTTGAACAATTTTTCATTGAGCTTTTAACAGTTAAAAAAAAAAAAAAAAGTGTTTGCCTCTGAGGAGAAACTTACGAATATCAAGATCTTGATACCAACAATATGCATGAAAATAAAAATGCATTTAAAGTAAATTATTCTTTAAATGACCTGTGATTGTAAAAACTTCAATTGCCTTAAAAATTGTTTTTTTTTGCAAAGATCTTTAGTTATGTATTGTATATTGTTCCCTGATTAAGAATATTCTTGGTGGGCTAGGATATTTGACAGACTTGCTGATTTTACAATGTCTCTACTAGAAAACTCAATAAGGATTAAAATTTGCTAAAAAATAACCCCTTATAGTTTCAGAAAATGATATTCGTGTCAAATTTACACTATAAAGCAGGTTTTGTTTTTGAACATGAGAGAGTGAGAGCAATATCTGGATGGAATTCCTAGTTTTGGAAAAATAACTATCTGCTTTTTAAATTAAAGTTTGTTAGTAATCAATCAAAACTGACCTATTCTGGTTGAACAAAAATCCTCTAACCCTGTAAAAATTGTTCCCTAAATTCAACACTGATTAGCACCAGTGGAATGGTGATTTTCTTTTCATGTTCAAAAATGGATGTTAAATATTTTATGGTATCTGAAAGCAAATATCTTGTCTCCTTAGATGTGCACTAAGTAGATACTTTTTTTCATATTTTCCCAATTAGGAAAACATTTTAGAAGACAAATTAGGAAGACAATTAGGTCCCAATTAGGAAGATTAGGAAGACTTTTTAGATTTTTATTTAAGTTACCTATTCTTTAATGTTTCTGTACACTTTATGAATGATTTTTAAATCATTTATAAAGTGTACAGAAGTGTTTCGCATTTTTCTGAGTAAAAAGTTCAGAAAAATGTGAAACATCATTGAATTAAAATTAAGATTCGTAGAATTGTATGTTTGGTGAGTGCTACAGATTTTGCATGAGAGATGGCGCCACTATTGACGTTCGATATCAGTTGTAAAATAGAAACCGTAGCCTACGAGGATTTTCACCATTTTCACTTACAACGATTGAAACTCCCTCCAAAATACTGCAAAAGGAGATATTTCCGTGAGCCCGCTTTTTTGCGAAAATTTTCGCCTTGAGAATTGTTTCCCCTAATTAATAAAAATTCAGAAATTTTTCTCGTGTCCAAAATTTTATAATCATTGCTAGGGATGCACCGATTAATCGGCAGTACCGATTAATCGGCCACTTTGCCGATTATTAATAATCGGCAAAATCGGGCCGATTGATCGGCTGAAAAATATTTGTCAGATATTATTCTTTAAAGTATACTTTCACTAGGAAACTATGATGAATAATTTTATTAACAGTAATAATAAACCTCACAGTTGATATAAAGATTTTTTTAAATTTATTCTCCTACTTTGAATAGACAATGATGCAACATTTTTCATGTGGCGATCGTTTTCTCCTTAGCACAGTGCTTTCAGATAACCTCTAATTTTCAAAGAATAAAAGTATTGAATTAAATTACTACTAATTACTGAAATATATGAATTAAAAGTACTCCTAAATTGGAGTGTTCACCACACACTCCCCCTCCCCTCCTTTTTTTTATAAATTTTTATTTCCAATTAACATAACGAACAATGTGTTAATAATATTATTGACACTAATATGAAAATTTGTTCTAAGAAATTTGATAAAATATTGAAATTATTTTGTGAAAACTACGAAAATGGAAAAAAAAAAATCTTCTCCCAGAAATAAATTACTTACTATTTCTAAACTTGGAATTGTATAAGAGATAAAAAACAGTGATGGTAAAATTGGTAGTAGAAAAACAATTGTCCTTATCATTAATCGGCCGATTATCAACAGCCGATTAATCGGTAATCGGCCAATTTGCTTATCGGTGCATCCCTAATTATTGCACATTTCCTAAAATATGAAGCAGCTCTAAAAATTTATTGGATACACAACTATTTTTTGAATACGAAGCAACTATTTTTTGAATATAAAATAATACGAAATGCCTGACGCAAAAAAATTCTACTAGGTACTTTCCGGGTTTTCAACATTAGGCTCTGTTCATAAAAGTTCACGAAATTTTCAGCACTCAGATTCACCATGTCTCCATTTTGGTACAATACTAATTCAATACAATGTACAGTGGGCACCGGTTAATTGAATCTGGTTTACTGAATGAGCCGCTTTATTGAATCAAATCGCCGAAAACAGAAAAAAATCCAGCTCTTCTGAATTTGCCTTTTCACTGAATCTGCCGTTTTGTTGACTCAAAACTGCTCCGGCAGTACTCGGGAAGTGACCTTAATTTTTTGTTTAAAAAGTTGTTTCAAACAAACTAAGGCGAACACCCAGGGCATTGAGTGTTTTTTTGAAGCTGTTTCAAAAAGTTTTTTAGCTTTTGTTTTGAAATACGGAACTATGGTGCAGGCCCGTCATTTGGGGGAGTCGAGTGCCCTTCTGGCTTTGAGAAAGCAGTGCATTTATACGTCTTAGTGGACGTGGTTTTTGCGGTTTTTTGGAAAAATTTATATTTCGTACACACACTTTACACGACGCTTCCCCCCCCCCCCCGGAAAAAGCTCAAAAGGATAGGCCTGCCATTATGTAAGATCGCGGAGTTTTAACAACGTCCTAAAAGGGCACGATAAATGTCTCATCCTGATTAAAAAGTATTACTTCACATACTCCAATGTCCCTCCGCCATACCTACCACAACTCGTGGTTTAAACGGGATAGGACCCTGAAGAGCGCTCTGCGTTCTTTTTGAACCAGAACCAAGGGTCGAGCAAACCCTTGGCCCATCACCCCCAGAGGTATCGTTTCACTTATTAAAAAGCATTAAGCCATATTCTTATTTTGAAAAAAATGTCATCAATTTTTTTTTTTTTTTTTAATTTTGTAAAATGCAGTCACGAAAGGAAAAGCAAATAAATGCGTGAAAAGGAACAAAAAGGCAAAACGCTGGCTACACAAAAAGTTGATCAAAAGGTACATGAAAAACAAAATGCTGTACAACTATAAAATGTCTAGGAAACTGTGCTTTCACAACAGTTTCTAGCAAAGATACAGCCTCTTAAATAATGTTTACTAGAAACTTTTGTGGAAGCTCAGTCAGTGTCTTTGAGACCTTTTAGTAAAACTGCATTTTTTTGGTTTACAGTAAAACTTTTTGGCCGAGAAAAGAGCACTTAGTCGATCATTTAAAGATCTGTTTTCCATTGGGCTCGCCTAAGAAGCAAAGGCACAAAGCGAAATCAGACAAATTTTCTGCCGATTTCTTCAGAAACTACGCAGATTTTTTACAAATACCTTCAAATAAAGGAAGTCGCATTTCAGAAGTTCAACACAATTTTTGTGCAGATTTGTTCAAGCTAGTAGTGAATCTAAAGTTCCCGAAAATGACGCTTGTTCATCGCGAAAATAATTTTCTCACGAAACAAAAATGCGATGCTAGTGCAAAATTGAATACTTCAAGTTTTTGCGACACTACGTCCTCAAAATGCAGTTGCATACATTTATGCGGACGTGATTTTTGTTGTTTTCCTTGTCTATTCGTTGAAAATGTACCCTCTGCCCCCCTCCCTCCTGTAGAAAAAAATGAATTACGTACCTGTTTGTTGAAAAACTGGTTGTTTAAAAATGTTTCTGTTGAAAACATTAGCAGCTAGAAATTACTGAAATGTAAAGCTTGTGTTTGTTCGCGAGGATGAATGTTTTTTGCATAAAAACCACAAGTTCTTCTTTTTTAAGTTCTGATTAAAATAAATTAATTATTTTTGATATTTTTACTATTATTATTGTTTTGAAGTAAAGTTTGTAGCCTTTGAAGAAAAAGGTTCAAATAATTTCGAAGTAAACTGAATAAGAGTAGTTAGTTTTGTAAATAGGACTTTTTTACACGGGAAAATTGGACTAACTTCCTGCTATTTTTTTTTTTTTTCTCCTCATGCTCAAACTATGTTTTTCTTCTCAAGTCAATGTTGAAAAAATAGCCAAGCAATAATCAAGCCTCTCACAAAATGTTTTCACAGTTTTATCGAATCAAACATAAACGTAGAGTTCGAAATCTTTCATGTTTTGTGTTGTGCCTTGAATAATGATGCCGATCCAATGAAGCCATCATTACTTTTAATGATCCTGTAAAGAAAAAAAAAAAAAAAACTACTGGCTAATACTTTTGATAACGTGATTATTTTCGTAGCATTCTCAATGAAGCAGGAAAATGAAGTTTCGATGTTATTACATTCTTGGATACTTGTTTTCGCAAATCACTTAAATGAATTGGAAATTGTTTTCGATTTGGGAACCGAAATCTTAAAATAGCTTTGGTTAGTTTGGAATGGATGTTCAAGATGTTTAGGAGCATTTCAGGTTCATTGTTACCTTTTCTCTCTCTCTCTCTCTTGAAACGTCTTTTCCTTTTTAGGGCTAATAACAGAGTTTTGTAATGTCGAAAATCTCAATAGTTCTGGTGTTGTTGGTGGTTGATTTTTCGTTTCCAAAATATCGACTATCATCAACCTTGAAAATCATCTGCGGTTACTACTTAAAAGCTTTGCTAACTCTCTCTGACGTTGATAGATCTATTCATTGATTGATTCCTACATCATTTGTCAACGTTTTGAACGAATGCCTTAAATGCCAAAGTATGACGTCAGTATATGCATCGATGATTGATCGTCAAAATCAGTAGCGGGGCTTCCAAGGCCCGATTAACCTCTGAAGTTAGGGGAAGCTCAGTCTCCTGTAGGGGCCCTCTACTTTTTGTCCAGGAAAAATTTTCTTGAAACTCTATGCACATTAAAACAAATGCTACAAAGATGGTGGCCCAGCAGAATTCAGAGTCAAGTTAGGCCCATATGCTTGCACTGTAATTCTCAGCCAATAAGGGTGGTTTGTCGTTGAATCAGATGCATCCCTTCACAAAATTAGTATAAAAGTACATTGTAACGCAGTTGTGGCAAACTTTATTGAATCAGTTATTTTTAAAACCGAATTTGAAAGCCAAAGCTGGAATTTTAAAGCAGTTTTCACGTCATTTTTGGGCTCCTTGGAATTTCTGAGGGGAAGCTCAAGTTTCCGGAGCCTTTTGGGTAATCAGGCCATGCGGACTACTAACTATCACGAAGACCCTGTCATAATTCTGGAAGTAAGTAAATCATACTACAATCCATGAGCATAACTATTGACTGCATTTCAGAAGGGTCGCAAACAAGCTTTTTCGTCTCGTTTTTGGTAAGTTCTGCTGGGTTAAATTTATTACTACTACCTATTTTCTGTGGCTCATAAACTGAGCATTATTCTTGTACTTGATATAAAATTATAGATGCCCTAAATCGTGTAGCATTTCTTAGAGTTTTGTGGACTGCTTCCTGAAATTTCTGAGCGGGAAGTGATGTTGAGAGTGGTAAAAAAGGAACGACAAAACGATTTCAACTAGCAGCCGCCCATGAACTCCAGCTCCGAGACAATAGGGGGAAATGACAACTTCAGGTGGACATTTGCAAAATCGTCTCTCTTAAAGACCACCCTTTTAGAGTTTGCCTACATTTCCAGTTGGCTTTTGTCTAAACAATGGCCTTCTTTTTTGTATTCGCTTTCCATGCAGCACGCGCTTCTGAAGTAAGAGCCTTTGTCCTCAAAAAGCACGAGCGATTGAAAATGGTCGAGCATTTCGACAGATCCATGCACGTGGAGGAGTCGAATTCGAAATGTTACGTTTGTGAAGATACGTTTATGGTAATGAGTGGTCTCCAGCATATTTGGACATCTCGCTGAATTGCAAGCCATGTCACACGCAAACACCGATAATAATTTCTTCTTTATCAAAAATTTGCTACGCTTGGGAATGAGGCTAATTATTCTGTCATATTAATAGTGTTCGGGTGTTTGATTAAGCAGTTCAAGGTTTCATGTCTTATTTTGAGGACTGATGGCTTTAATATTTGTTTTTGTTCCGGTTATTGATTATTATGTCCTTTTCATGATCATTTGTCTTTGTTCTCACTTTTCCCATTATTCGCAAGTTGCGTCGATTCGTTCTTTCCTTGAAATTTGCAATAATAAGCTAAATTCATCGGAAATGTTTCTAATGTTCGAAATAATATTTTTTTAATGAGTCTAAAAACCGTTTTGCTCTATTTATCTCTGAATTTTAGGATTTCAAAGGATTTTTTGTCATAGCATTGGCAGTGCTGTAGTTAGGAAAAATTATTTGAGGGAACGCATCTTTTTATTGATTATTCATCATGAGTGATGAATTTTTGTTTGGCCAAAAAACTTTGCTTAGATTACTTATACTACGTTTAGTTCATAAAGTTTTCAGTGGTCACCGCTTGTATGAATCACGTTTTTTCTAAACAGTTTTGATTCGATATAGCGGAAAATTAAGAAAGCTGGATTTGTTTTGGGTTTGACGACTTGATTCATTAAAGCGGCTAATCCCATCAACCATTGATTTCATTAAGCGGCGTCTACTGTATGAAAAACTGTACTCGTCTTCAAAAGGTGCTTTTAAAGCTAATTATTGTTAAATTTGAGTTATTTTTACAATAATAAACCACGTAATTCGGGAGGTGGTGTCCCCCACTTTCTCCCCAATTGCAGCACTGCTTAAAGTTAAATGCTGAACGTTGTGATATGAAACCTTCTTTAATACTCATGCAGACTTGGATAAAAAATTTTATCGAATGGGGTGAAAATATGGGGAACAAATACCATTTTGCTGTTAAAATTCATTTCATTTTGCCGACTCGGCTCAGCAGCGCGATTTTGGCCTACATACTGTTTGAACTTGGCACACCTTTTGCTCAAAACTGTGGAAAGTCCACTTACGTCCCTTTGCTTCTCTCTACCGCAGTTGATGATGATGATAAAAAAATCATGTTTTATTCACTCAGTTTTCGCTAATTTTTGAGAAATATGTTTAGTGTAAAAATAGATGCTCTGTTGTTTACATTCAGTAGTAGAAAGTTGGGTGCATTTATGTTAAATCGAACGATTTAATTATATTAATTAAATAATTTAGTTCCATAATATCGTATCATTTAAGAATTTATTCGAAGCATTTTTCAAAGCTAATTAATGACTGTTTCGTTGCGAGCCATTTGCTACGCTTTCTTGCTAGGAGATTTTGCAAAATTTAATGGCTAGGCTAACATTCTCTTTCAAATACCCTGACTTACTGTATTCGAATAATTATGTGTATTGCATGGGATTGAAGCAACAGTGTGTTTCTTTTTGTTCGTTGTGCAAAAACAAAACACCATTTCGTTGATATGTGTTGGCAAACCTATTTCTGGGCATGTAGGTTAAAAAAATTCTATTTGATCTGGGTCAGACTCCAAGGCCGACGCATCTTCGCTTTGCCCTAAACTGACCGAAAATTAGAATTTGAATTGTTTGCTAGAGATAGATAAATGATACATAGAGGTATTTCTCGTGCAAAGACATGAAGATAAATGATACATTCGTTGATTGATAGCCTCAATTGAATCGAAATGTGAAGTGGTTCAATTGGATGAATTTTATTCTGAAAGGAAGAGATTTAATTAAACTAATTGATGTATGTCAATGTTTTACGCAACATCAAACTTTTTGAAAAGTGGGATATCGTTAAAATGAAACCTCACACTGGCTAATTGAATTTTCCCTCAGTTATTCGGCACTTTTAACAATACGAACAAATCATGAACTTTTAACTAATAATTTTTCAACGAGTAACTGATCAGTAACGTTATTCCTCTAACACCCTTCCCAGTTCATTTTGTTTCATAAACGTTCTTAAATGGTTGGTACGCTTCGTTTCATAAACGCTCGAAAATGGTTGTCAACTTTGTGTAACCATTTTAAAACGTTTATGAAACGTGTAAACGGCACACCGGGCTGTCTAAGTTAGTTTTCAGCCGTATAATTAATCTTAGCATTTAGTATGGGTGTCTTTCATTGTAAAAGTGGAAAATATTCATATTTTAAAAGGCGTATTGTTTGCTAAATAGTATCTCTCATGCAGTTATAGATTTTAGTTATAAAAGTGAATTAGTTCACACACACTTTGATAACATAAAAATATGTGATGACAAATAGCAGCTGAACCATTTTTCTCCAAAGATAAATTGCCAAAGGCTCCAGATAATAAGACGTAGCAAAATCATTTACAAGGAGAAAAAACATCTTTTACATTGAGCGATTATGCATGTAAGTACTGTACTGATATTGATCACCCCCAGGTAAAATTGTATTTTCACTGATGGTTTCCCTTTGTCTCTGACATACGCTGCGACAGAACTGAAAAAACAATGTGGAGCGAGGCTTACTCGCCCCCCCCCCCCCCCTCTTTCTCAAAAATAAAGAACAGCGATCCTATTGTTCTGAAACTCAGAACCAGATTAACTTAAGTCCATTTTCGTAAATTTTCAACAGAGGGCAAAAACGATTGCCGAATACATGCAAAAGACTCGCGCTCTTTTAATGATGCTAAATAATAATTGTGAAGGAATTTGTTTCATGGAATAGCATAACGTTCTCATGGGTGGATGCGGAATAAGATTCTACATACAATGAAACAATAAAGTGAAAATCGCCATTTTTGGACTTACGTCGTTCTGGTTCTAAAGGTACAGAGTTATCAGAGCGTATTTTCATACGTGAATAGTCTTAATTTCGCCTAATATGAAAATATTCATCTGAAGTTGAAAAAAAAAGTACGGGAAGAGTTGAGCTCTCGTGAATTTCGATGTAAATTAAATACGAGAAACAGGCGAGTCTCGATAACTCGACGCCTAATAACTCGAACGTTCCTTTATCTCGGAAGCTTTCATTGGGACTCTTGAGAAGATTGAAAATTTTCCATAACTCGAACTACTAATAACTCGATGCTTGTAGCCGGTCCCTTTTGACTTCGAGTCATCGACACTCGAGACCATCGTTCGAGACTGTATCTCGTCCTTTGCGAACACCACAGCGATAGATTCAGGAAAATCGAAATATCTTTTCCGTCGCGGGGAAAGAGCGCGTAGAGCAAACCGAAACTATCTTCAACTTCAGGGTGTGGGGAACATACCGTCCTAATCGCAACTCTCGATAAGTTTTCGTTTTCCTTTTCAAGTGAATATTTGTTTATTTCCCGTCGTGAGGTTGCGTAGCGTCGTTAGAATTGCAACCGTTCGGAAAGTTTCTTTTGTTTAAGTTAATATTTGTCTATCTCGTACCTTTCTCGCTTACATTGCATCCCTTTCTCTGTACACGTATGACCGGTCCTAAAATTGGGCCTGTTTACATAGCAGCAGCAAATTTTGTCTATCATTTACAATTCTCGCGTCCAGATTCTCTCCGATTGAAGGACACGGGAGGTCGCTGTGACATCTCAAAAAAAAAAAAAAAAAAAATCTTAACTCTGTAAATTTTGTCCGACTATTTGGTAAATTTGCAGACAATGAATAAATTTTGAATTAATGCTGTTTTGTTAATCAGTTATTAATTGTATGTAAACCGATGATAATTTGTTGTCACTCAAAATTGACTTCCTTTGTAATGTAACAAAAGTTGTTTTGTTGTTAAAAATATGATGGTATTTTTCTGTTAAAGGCTCTTCAGTACTTCGTTAGTCAGCCTGTTAAAGGTATTGTAAACTTAAATTTTCGTAGTGGGTGAGATTCACCAATTTCCATTTTTGAATTTTGAGTTGCCATGTACTTGTATATCTCGGCAATCGTTTTCCGCCAATTTCCTACTGTCGCCAAGGTAGAATGTACAAGCAAGTCGTCAAACCCAAAGACGTACGTTTAACGGAAAAGTATCTGTTCTTTAATGATGCCTTATGTTCCTACCCAGTTGATGAAGTTTTTACTGCATGCTTGTATTTTATCGTGTCATTAAATTCGGAGTCTCATTTGGTAAATTGAGGATTTCTCCTTGCCAAAAAATTTAACTCGGGGTGCTCCTGTTCCAGGGTCTTCTTCGGCAAATTTTGGCTGACGATTCATCTAATATGTACGAAGACACAACTACATTTTTAAATTTTTAACTGCCCGAATGATCTTTTTCATTGGGTATATGTGTGTTTATAGTCCCGTATTTCATCATTCAACAAAATTGGTAGTTCTAGTTGGTAAATTGAAAGTTTTAACCGTGCTAAAAATTTAAATTTCAGCGTATCTGTCCTAGGGGTGGATACAAGGGAAAGGGTCATCGAAAATATTATACACCTGTGTTGCACTCAAATAGTTTACAAATAAAATGTAAACAATTGCAATAATCTTCAATTCTCATGACCTATTTTTTAAAATAAATACTTGACAGACTACTTCTTTTTTTTTTTTTGTCGTGTCTAGGACTTAGCCGAACTAAATAACTCCATGGGTCCTTATAACTGCTTTTGCGATTTGTTGGATGTTATCGTCATAAAGGTCTACAAGTGACTACACCAATTTCTCTCAGGTTCGCACTTATTGCTGGACACTCAAAGATATGACAAGGTGTAAGCTGTGTATCTGGGCAGTTGCAACAGTTTCTATAAATCCTTCTACCCTCTCCATCCATTTTCATGCCCCACTGATGGCCGGTTCTCAGCCTGGTTATAGTTTTTGTTATTGGTCGACTTGTATTTATTTCACAAAGCTGATGTTTCACTTGGATTGATTTATGTCTAAGTTTAGATTTAGCTATTGCGTTTGCATCTTGGAGATAGACACTGTTGTTGTTAGTATCAAGGTCTCTGGACTCCTTGGCTAATTTATCAGCATATTCGTTGCCTGCTATTTTGACATGTGCAGGTATCCACTGAAGCGTACAGGTCTTGTTCATAGCCTGGATCTCCTGAAGACCTGAGATGATTTCATGGGCGATAGAAGAAATTACTTCTTTTCATTGCTCATGAAATTAATTAGTCACGATTATGTCTAACTTGGTGGCTTGTTCCTAGCTGATTTGATGCTCTTTATTCGCACCATAGCAGCTTCAGAAATGTTTCGTACCCAAAACCCTTTATTCCTCAACCTGCCCCCCCCCCCCCCTAAACTGGCAGTCTATCAGCCTCCTCCCTGACTCGTGTTTGTCTCTTCTGGATGTCCCCAATCGGTCCGAGTCCTCGAAATAGTCGGGGTTAAAAATAAAAGGAGCGATAAATAATCCGCATGCCGAAGGAAGAAGGGGGAAAAACCACTGATCTAAACGAGGCTGCCCTTAAAAGAGCGCGAGCCAGTCCTTGGTCCGTCGCGGCTGACCTCAGGCGCGCATCCCGGAACCGAGCGATGAGGTCAGCCTCGTTGGCTCTCTCTCTCTTCGCACCTCCGAATCACTCTCCAGCCCCCTAAATGTCTGAAATTGTTTTTCTGTTAATTTGGAAAATAAATTTTATTTGTATATTATCTGACACGATTTTTATTACAAAATATATACAAAAGAAAAATCCCCCCAAAAGCAGTTCTTTTTTCATAAAAAGGAAAAAAATCACAAAAATTACGAATGCGGATCTGAAAAAAAAAAACATGGATCGACCCCTGGTAGTGGTTCAGCACAACACTTCAACAACTTTGAATTGGTGGAATGTGGTAAATATTATTGCGGTAGATTTTTTCCGTGATAATTACAAGGGCGGACTCAGACATTTTTCAAGGAAGGCGTGATTGGTTTTTATAACCCACTTTTTATTACCCATATTGAGAACAAAGATTGTTCACAAAGGATTCGGACTTCCATTCCGAAACATTTCTGGGGACAGCCCCAAACCTTCCTTCTCCCCCCCCCCCCCGCCAACTTCATTAAAACTCGCTCAAAATTGCATTTCTAGAACTTCAATCTCGAAAATTTACCGGTGAACAGACCTCCAAAGAAGGGGCGATCGCCCCTCCCTTGTATCCGTCCTTGAATAATTGTTGAACGTATGAATGTTAGATTTACCTACAAAGTTTACCAAAAGCAGCTTTGTTGAGCTTTGCTTGAAAGCAAATGGCTGTTTTTTTTCTCTTAGCTTTATAAAATTTTAGAAAAATATAGTTTTCGTGAACTGTTCGCTTTGCAATTGCTGTTTTAAAGATAAGTACGCGTTTTCTGCGATTTTAGTCATTTGATTCCTTCTGTTTTTCGACTGAATTTTTTGTTGAGTCACCCTTTTATTAAACCGCAATTTTGTCTAAAAAACAGCAATTTTTAAAAAGAAACTCTTAAAATCTGCTATAGAAAGCATACATTTTTCGAATAAAATATAGTTTTTGCAACAGATTTGGATTCAATGGAAAAAGGGAAACAACTCTGCTTTTACTTTCCTCCTCCCCGTCTCCCTTTGTCTCTTTTCCTTTTACCTCGTTTAAAATTTTTTTTGTATTTCTCCCAATTTCTTGTTGGCAAAAACTAAGCTCGGAGAAATGATTCCCCAATTACTTGTCTGTGAAATAAACATGATGAATCGTGCTGCGGTGGCCCCGACCCTCGGACATTTCTCCACTCTGCCGATCATCACTTGAGTCACTTCCTGAAGAAAATATGTATTTATCCTCACTTCACAACATCCTTCGGTTACATTGAAGGGTTAATGATTGCATAGTAACACTCCCCCCAAGGAAAAATCATCCTCCTCGGACATTAGATTCGATTAAAAATTCGGAACGCGTGCTTCGTGTGTATCTGCGACTTTGGGGATTTTTCTTCTTTAATGCGAAAGTGTTTTTATTGAATAAATATTTCACCACTGCTGACGTCAATGCTGAGATCATCCATCGGAGTTTAAGGACCTTCTTGTTCGCTGGAAATAGCTGAGAGGCAAATTCGATCTTATTTTCGGTTTTACTGAATACTGCAGCAGCTTTCAGACGACCTTTAAAAAAAGTCTTTTTAAAAACTTCCCAACAGAGCTTTAGCTTTAAAATCTTCTTTAAATGTGATTTTGAAGTGTTAATGAGGTGGCCGTTTATTAGTGGCTTTTATTTTCCAGACATGAAAGCATGGTTAATGGTCAAGGTAGGTCGTTTCTGGCCCCTACTTTTCCGAGATAATTTTTTCTCATTTGTTTAAAAATACTGTTTAAAATTTATTTAAAAATGAAGTTTAAAATTTATTTAAAAATTAGTTGCAAATACTATTTAAAAATTAGCAAAAGTAAGGCAAATTTCAAAAATAATAAAAATAGTATGTTGTAGCCAGAGCGT
>JAXGGA010007293.1:0-63679 GCA_038373865.1 Uloborus plumipes | reverse complement strand
GACAAATCTATAAGCTCATGCTAGCTCACTTTAAACATATTCATGTTTGTTCACTACTTTTTAGACCATCACAAGCAAGAGAACTTAGTATTTAAATAAATAGAATCTAAAAAATATCATTTTTTTCCTATACAGTTTTATTCAAAAATTCAAAAAAATATGATCCCATTGAGATCCCAATCTAAAAATTTGTACAAACATAGATGAAATACACAAGAATTTTTGAGAATTTTTTCAAAAAAATTCATTATATGTTTTTCGAGAAATTTAAATTTGAAATTTAAATTTCATTTTTTGAAAAAGAAAATTTTTATCAAATTAGTCATGTTGCATATCCGATTAAGCGGCAACTAACGTACTTTAAAATGCCATTTACCAAATCGTTCTATCTATATTTGGTGCCGAGTTATGGTCCCTTTTATGTACCCTTATCCATGGAAAAACAAGGGTTTTTCCAAAGTTCAAAGTCTCATAAATGAAAAAATAATAGAAATAAAAATCCAAAAATTGAGACTTTTGATTACCTCAAGGGGTACAATTGATGAGCCAAATGTGAAAGAAATACAAAAATGTAAGGTAAAAAACGTTGGATCACTTGACATGGAATGACCCATAGGTAAAATGATATTTAACCATATTTTGCCAACATTTTTTTCAGAGAAACCATTGAAAATTAAAAGCAGAATATTTGTACCATTACACGAATGTGTGGTAATCAATGAAATAAATCCATTAAAATTTATATTTATAGTTGAATTGTAGTTGCGTATGATTCTATTCATTGTTTTTGCGCCGACTTCAAAACTTATGTTTAAAAGTAGTTTCGATGGTGTTCAAAGAAAAAAATTATTTTTTACTTTTTAGAGCAATTTCCAACTGAAGTCGGTTCTATTTTTTTTTCCAAAAATATTTTATTTCATTCTTTTTAGTGTAAATGCACTTAAAATAATCAAAATATAGTTAACCCTGCTACTGTGTTCGGGTCCTTTTCGACCCAAAACAGATTTCATTTGCTTATAAATTTTCGAGTAACGTTGGTATAACGTTTTAACTTCATGAATGTGTTCATTTTCATGTTATATTACACACATTTTTTTTTTTTTTTGTTTTGATTGAAGCATAACTCTACTTGTCAAAAAAAAGTTTACTAATACTGTGTTCGGGTCCTTTTGGACCCATATGATTAAAAAGCATGTATCAGAGAAACAAAATAATTTTATGCTTGTTTATTTTATTCATAATTTATGAAACAATAAATAAAACATTTGTTCATTGTTTTAATACGTTTTTTAAATATTTTTTAATGGTTATCTTCTGTTTTTCTTTCATTCATTTTTTTTCTTCTTTTTTTTCTTTCTGAATACCATTTCTTCCTTTCTATGAATTGAAATCAGTACCAGTGAAAATGTTTCAAGGTTAACTTTCATAGAACTGCAAACTCTGCAATTATGCCTATCTGAGGGGAATTCCCTTTTACCCCCTCTCTCCGCCGCTTACCCCGCGCATATGATTCTGTACATAAATCTGTACATCTCATACAAATGTTGTACTGTTCGTATTTCCATTTTTAACACTTCTTTTTAAGCTTAAAAATTTCTAGTAAATTTCTAAAAGTGACAGCTTACATAATTTTGTTAGTTTTCTTTAGTACGAAAACTAGAATTGCTATAATATTTAAATTTTATTTATGTGTTTTCTCGGATTAAATATGTAAAATAAAATACAAAAATTGAGTGATTTATGTTTGGAAGTTTCTAATAAAATCAAATATAACAATTAAACTCGAAAAAATGTAAAAAAAGCGGTTAGGGAATAAATTACATATGTTGGGTCCATTTGGACCCGAACACAGTATACGTATGTTCGGGACGAACACAGCAGCAGGGTTAAAAAACTATGCTGCTGTTCAAAAAACTTGCAGACCTGGACGATCTTATTCCATCAGGAACTTTAACCCGATGCGTTTAACCACTTGAGTCAACGGGTCGCTGATTAAAGTAAGGATTTACGATAGCACATATTGTTTTAAATAACATGAAATTTTAGTTTTTCGATCATAACTTTTTTTCTAGTGAACAAATATCGTCATATAAATACATGGTACCTAAGTTAACCATCTCCTATCAATTTAAAAAAAATCGTCCAAATCGGTTCAGTAGATCACATGTTATGTGCGAACAAACAAACAAAAAAAAAACATACGCTTTGAATTGAGAACCTCCTCCTTTTTTGAAGTCGGAATAAATTGAAAGTAAAAGTAGGTAATATTTGAATTGTGGGAGAAGGGGTTAGAGTAAGACTTGGAAAATTGGTGCAAGTTTTTGCATTTCATGGAAAATAATTTCCAACTAAAGTGGACTCTTTAGCTTTTTTCAAACACACAAATCAAAATCTTATTTTTTAAAAATTTGTGTCACTTTAATGGTTGTTCATGCCCCCCCCCCCTCGCAGTGCAAAAAAAACATTACACAGCAGATTTTGCCTAATAACTCAACACTCATGGTGTTTGATACATTTTATTTGTTTGTAATGATGTTTTTTGGTCACAACCAACATGAAAATCACAAAAAATAGTTACTTTAATTTTTAACATATATTTATCATCTTCAGAATTTTTTACTTTTAATTTTACCTTGAATTTGACGTAAATGCAAGGTATAACATACAGAATTTTATAAAGGTACAAAAATTAACATAATATAATTGATTGTGTATATAATTTTTGAAAAAAAAATTTTTAAGTGCCGCAAATCAAAAACCATTTAATGCCACAATCGATTCATAGCCCCCAAAAAATGGCGCAAACGTCCATAAGAAAATTCTACAGCATCGAAGGACCCCATTGCCAATTTTAACAAAGATCCGACCAAAACTCATTTTGTACTATAACAAAATATGGGGTAGATCCCTATGGGGGGGGGGGGATATACCTGTATAAGGACATTATAATCATTAAAAGCATTCAAAAAAGAAAAAAAAACCATGCAGCTGTTTGAAAAAATCCTTGCAGACCTGGACTCGATCTCATTCCATCAGGAACTTTAACCTGAAGCGCATAACCACTTGACCATCGGGTCGCTCATTGGAGTAGGGATTTACGATACCAGATATTGTTTTAAATGACATGAAATGTTAGTTTTTCGATCATTACTTTTTTTCTAGTGAACAAATATCGTCATATGAATGCATGGTACCTAAGTTAACCATCTCCTATCGATTAAAAAAAATCGTCCAAATCGGTTCAGTAGATCAGATGTTATGTGCGAACAAACAAAAAAAAAAGTTTACGTTTTGAATTGAGAACCTCCTCTTTTTTCGAAGTCGGTTAAAAAGGAAGCTCAAAGATATTGTGAAAGGATGTTTGTGGCTGGCCTGCGTCCAGGCGGCCCCACAGCACCTACAGACTTGAAACCTGGTACAAAATTAGTTCGAGCCCCGTAGATTTGCACCTCGGAGCGTTTTTTCTTCATTTCGAATTAGATTTTTTTAAATTAATTTTTTAAGCATAAATTTCACATACTTCACCAAATTAGGGGGCACAAAAATCTCTCCACCCCCTAATGATATATATCGTTGGAAAGAGATTTTTTTTCTGAAAATAAGATGTTTGTTCCATTTCTCTCCGTTAATTATAACAGAAGATAGAAGTTATTCTAATTTAGATATTTTTCAAGGCTCATCTGGAGCAAAATTAGATTACATTCAACCAAACCGCTCTAAAACTTTTTCAACAAGAATGTATCCGACAAACAAAACCGGTGACTCTTCGTTTTGTTTATTGCTCGTCTTAATTCAACAAAATATACACAATTGCTTTTATCGCATATTTTCTTTATTATTATTATTTTTCAACATTTAGGAAAGGTTGTCATTATTCTTACCGTATTTTATTTTGCTTACGTGATTTCATATGAATTTCATTGCGTGTCTGAATTTTTTTTTTTTTTTTTCTGAAAGTGAAAGGAACTGGATTTTCTCTTTGGGCTAGCTATTTTACTATGTTTTTAAATTACGAGTATATTTTTTGTATTTTTCATTTCAGGAGGGGGGGGGGGGAGTTTCTTTCATTTATTTGGCAAATTATTTTCAATTGTAAAGAAACGGTTACTGTGCTTTTAAAGGGTATGTGAGCATTTAAGTTAAAGAAAATGAGTATTTTACATCAAGATGGGGGGAGGGGGGTATTATGTTTTTCAGCGGAGATGCCGTATTCGGTGACATATAATCGATTTGGCTCCAAACCACCATAAGCAGGTTGTTGATCGAGCCGCCGAAGGCGGCGAGGTAGTCGCCGCAGGTGACGATCGGGGGTTGGTGAGTGAAGCGAGTAGGGCGGAGCCCCCCAGTTTTGCTAAAAAAACAAAACAAAACAATGCGGGGCAAAGTGCAATAGTACATTTCTTTTCAGTTTGCAGCGCTTCCTGTCTAGCAATTATTTCAACAAAGCTCCTGAACGTATAGTTGAGTCCAGCTAAAAAGTAAATAGCTGCAAACATCAATTAAAAAAATAATGCAAGTCATTTTCAAAATTTGATACACATATTATGATATTTGTAGTTTTTCAAAAATATTTCTTATCATTATCTATATACATAAAAGACTACTTTTGAAAACGTATGTCCGAGGTAATCTTCCAAACTACTGGACCGATTTTAACCATTTTTTCACCGTAGATAGCTACAGTAACAGGGAGCAGGATAAGCTATAATTTATTTCTAAAAAGCTTAGTTTAAAAAAGTTATTATGGAAAACAGTTAATTTTATGTCATTTCCCCATTAAATGATTAAATTTTCCACCCATTGTTGCAAAAATTTGGTGCCATGCAGCAACAATATTGATTGTAATCCTATAGAAAATTTTGAACCAAGGCTTCTCTGGAGTAAGTATGGAATTGATTGCCTTCTAAGGATTTTTATATTTATCTGAGCCAACAATCGCTAACGGGTGAAATAAAAAAAAAATTGATTTTGGCAATAGTTAGAGAATAGAAAGTGTTTATAGTCAAAAAAAAATTCTAAATTAGGTGCATAAGATGTTTTCACCTCACTAATGTTGTCCACGAGGATAGAAACTAATAATGGGAATTATTTAACGAGCAATATTTAGAAATGTTTAATTTCAGTGCAATTGATACTGTAAATATGTATTTATTTTAATCTACCAAGCTTATAACATTTCCTATTTACCCAAACATTATTTGTAGCTTGCTATTTTTTTTAGCTTGCATTATTTTTTTATAGTTTATTCATAACATAGCCATTGTTTACAGAAGTAGCCATTATGTTTATAGATATACACTTTAGTGTTGGGAAATTTATGAATGAGTTTCACTAAACCACCCTGCACCCACAGAAACCCGGGCAGGGCCGGGTACCCGGCTAGTATAATGATAAAATTCTTATAGTTATCATGGAAGCATAAATTGAGATCTGCCGATGTCCAATGAAGTACTTATTTAGTTTCTATTCAGTTTATATTAAGCAATGTTTTCATTTAAAATGCTCCATTCAATTTGTCAAGTGCAAGCGGGGTAAAATGGATGGAGAAAAGTGAAATAGTTTAATTTTGTTTACTTATTCATTCATTTATTAAATCATTTACGTATTTCATGATTTATTAATTCATTGACATTCTTCAACTTATTAATTCTCTCATTTTTTTTCTCACGCATTTTCATTTATTCACTTATTTATATCTTCGTTTATTTTTTTCATTATTAATTCATTTTTTTATTTATTTACACATTCATTTGAAGAAAATTACTGTTAATCATCAAATAAAATGTTTCATTGTAAAAATATTTTATTTTTCACTTTGCCCCATGCATTTTTTCTTTTTTTTTTTTTTTTTTTTGAAGGTATAAAATACTTTCCAAAAAGCAAAAGTAGCATTTCAACACTGGTTACAACAATATTATAAAATGCATTTTTTCTTCTTTATGTACGATAATTTTCAGAACAAATTTCCGATTTCCCCATTCTGAAACAGGTGACCCAGGTAGCACAAATAACCTTTAAACGTTTTATAAACGTTTTTAAGTGGTTGTTACAGAGTTAATAACCATTTTACAATCTTTTAAAAACGAAGTGTGCTACTTGGGAAGTTATTTTAACTATATTTCACTTCGCTCCACATTCCCCTACTTGTTTATCATATGTTTGCTTGAATGGACTTTTATGGTTGGTTGGTTACTTTGGGTTTACTGGCACAAGAGCCTTCATAGGCTATACTGCACCAAACGATGATAACCCATACAGCATAAAAAAATTAAAAAACCATTTTTAAAACAGACACATAAATGAAATTTAAAATCTCAACTAATCGAGAGAAAGAAAAGACTGATATTTTTACCACTGAATTATAGATATAAAACCAATTTCAGGTAAGAAAGGGGAACAAATTAGGATGAGATGTATCCCCAAGTAATTCCGTTAAAGATGGATAAAAGTTATTAAAATGTTTAAAACGAGTTTGGTTAAAATTTGGGCATTTAGAATATGAAACACTGTCTGTTTGACATTGCAATTAATACATGTAGTTCTGGTTCGCAGTAAAGAAGGTATTTGTGTGTGAACCTGGTATGGCCGATGCGAAGACAGGCTATGACGACTTGGCTATACCAGGTTCACACACAAATACCTCCTTTTGGACTCTTAAACAGACTTGTGTCGTGCTCCTTTTAGAACTGTTGATTCACTGCAGCATTAATGTTTAAACAAAAGGAAAAAAAAGGTTTACAGTTGTATTGGAACAACAAAAACAATGGTTAAGAAATCTCGTAATTTTATTTCAAACCATGTATTCATCGCAACTACGTTTTTCATTTGAAGTAACTTTTAAAAACAGCTTTCCTTCCCAGTAAAAGGGTTGAACAACGAAAACCTTTTCACAGATGCATTGGAATCGCAAAACTAAAGACTATGAAATGTCTTAGTTTTGTTAAAACAATGTATTTATTAATCACATTTGACGAGATACAGTTCATAGTTTAAGGATTACGACCCTGTTTCGCACTTAAGAACGAATATATGCAAAGATTATTATGTTTTTGTATTTTTTTTTCAAATGCTTGGTCTCGTCGAATGAAACATTTAAAAATATTTAGCAACCTTTTAGGGTTTTTTTCACAATTATTTTCCCCTAATTTGCGGTGTGAAACCAGAGTCTCGAAATCGCTCTTATAGGCCCCGAAAGTTACAATATATTCACAAAATAAAAAAACTAGCTGCGTGTCTCGGCGTTGTACGGGCTACCCTGAACAAAAAATTAACAAAATTTAAAAAAAAAATCTGGTATGGCCTAGGGATGCACCGATAAGCAAATTGGCCGATTACCGATTACCGATTAATCGGTTGTTGATAATCGGCCGATTAATCGTCTGAGCCGATTAATGATAAGGATAATTGTATTTCTACAACCAATTTTACCATCACTGTTTTTTATCTCTTATACAATTCCAAGTTTAAAAATAGAAAGTAATTTATTTTCGGGAGGAGATTTTTCTTTCCATTTTCCTAGTTTTCACAAAATAATTTCAATATTTTATCAAATTTCTTAGAGCCAATTTTCATATTTGTGTCAATAATAAACACCTTGCTAGTTATGTTAATTGGAAAATTTTTTTTTAAAGTAGGAGGGGAGGGGAGTGTGTGGTGAATACTCCAATTTAGGAGTACTTTGAATTCATATATTTTAGTAATTAGTAGCAATTTAATTCAGTACTTTTATTCTTTGAAAATTAGAGGTTATCTGAAAGCACTGTGCTACGGAGAAAACTATCGGCACATGAAAAATGTTGCATCATTGTCAATGTATATTTATTCAAAGTAGGAGAATTAATTAAAAAAAACTTTATATCAACTGTGAGGATTATTATTACTGTTAATAAAATTATTCATCATAGTTTCCTAGTGAAAGTATACTTTAAAGAATAATATTTGAAAAATATTTTTTCGGCCGATTAATCGGCCCGATTTTGCTGATTATTAATAATCGGCAAATTGGCCGATTATGGCCGATTAATCGGTGCATCCCTAGTATGGCCTCCACACTACTTCCTTTTACGTGTAAATTTCTTAGTAGTTGCATTAAGTGTTAAAAAAAATGCTTGCAGTGAGTGAGGTAACAATTCAAATATTTACTCCCTAATCTGCCACGAAACAATGCAAAAAATATTTTACAATGGTTAATTGTCTAAATATTGCTGATTTTAATGTCATTCAGCGAATTTTTCGCAAAATATCTCCAATAGCGCCAAGTTGAAATCAAATTCAAAAAATAAGTTTTTCGCCAAGTTGGCGTCAAACACTTGGCGACCAAAAGCTGGGAGACATATCGCCAAGTGGTCGCGCCAATTCATATCACCTGAGTTTGCATTGAAATTAACACTGATTTACCCCCAAAAAAGGAGTAAAGCACCCTCTTGGGAACATTCGAATGCAACCACAAGGGGAAGTGCACAACTAGACCATCCTCAGAGCCTACATACCAAGCTAGAAGCTTCTACGGCACATAGTTTTTGAGTTATGCGACACACATATATACATACGCACATGCAACGCACTTACATTTCACTTCATTTCACACTCCAGGGTTCCCCGTACCTACCACAGCTTCGTGGTTTAACCTGGATAGGGCCCTGAAGAGCGCCCTGTTCTTAATTTTGAACCAGAAAATAGGGTCGAGCAAACCCTAGGCCCAGCACCCCCAGAGGTATCGTTTCACTTGGAGGACTTTGTGACTACGACATTTTTAACGCCTCCCAGCCACCATTAATCAAGACGGTGGATCTTTGATCGGCTGGGATTGAACCCGGGTCCCTCCGGACACGAGTCCGATGCCTTACCGATCGGGCCACCACGGCCCACAACGCAGATACATACGTATACACAGACGTATATACAGACGTCGCGAGAAAACTCGTCGTAATTAACTCGGGGGTGGTTGAAAAGGATTTTTCGGCTGCTTATATGTTGGTAGGTACATATGCACATGCTGGCAGGTCGAAAAGACTACACTGTTAAAAAAATTTCCTGAAAATAACGAAAAAATATACGGCAGCTGAGTTGCCGGAGTGTTTCCGTTTCGTTAATTATATTTCCGTGATTTTACGGAAAAATGACGAACAGAGCGTTCGTCATTTTTCCGTTAGGCATTTTTTCGTTTCGTAATTCTCCGTTCTTCATTTTTTCGGTTCTTATTATACCCGCTTATACGTTATAGGCTTATACCTATACGTTTTGACTTATATGTATACATGCAAGATGGAAAATTATTTAAATTTTGCAAATTAACAAGCGCTTTTATAGCAGCTTAATATCAATAGCAAATTATCTATGGAAGTTCAATAAATTAGTCCTTTAAGTCGCAAAATGCGTAGATTGTGTAGAACAACAAATGCACAAATTGAAATTTTAAGAAACATTTGAAAATTTGCGAAACAATATAAACATATAAAAAGAACAAACATGGGTAATGTGCTGCCTTATCTTTTTCGTTTGTTCTTTTTATATGTTTATATTGTTTCGTAAATTTTCAAATGTTTCTCTAAAGTTTCTTAAAATTTCAATTTGTTCATTTGTTGTTTTTTCCAATCTACACATTTTGCGCCACTTAAAGAACTAATTTATTAAACTTTCATATATTATTTGCTATTAATATTAAGCTGCTATAAAAGCGCTTATTTATTTTGCAAAATTTCAATAATTTTCCATCTTGCATATATAAGTATAAGCGTATAGGTATAAGCCTATAATGTAAAAATGTGGGTGATTAAAATATGGGAAAATGAGAAACAGAAAAATAGAGCAATTAAAAAAGGAGCGTAAACTAGCTCACCGGAAAATTATATATACATAAGACAAAATGATGAGCAAAAATGTAAACTTAAAACTCTTACGAATTTTGTTTTTTAGAAAAAGTTTGAAAATATCCACTCATATACTTCAAACTTTTAAACATCTTGCCTTTAAAAAAAATACTAAAGCAATACAAGAATTGGCTTTTTTTTTTTTTCATTAAAAATTTTAGTTCATTAAAATAACATGATTTTTTTGAAAAGATTACATCAATCTCGCATAAAATACTCAAATATTTTGAAGATGGAATGATCAATGCATAGTATTTCTGAGCGCATAAATTCAAAAAATTAAAAAGTATTAACAAGGTGCATTCTTTTAAAAATATTTTCTCTTATGTTTGAATAAAAATTAACTTCTTCCGAAAGTTCTTTTTTTCCTTTCTGAATTTGAAACATTCGTGGTTCCTTAGAAAAAAAAAATCCTGTATTGTTACTGATTTCCTCTATTTTCATATATATTTACGTTATGGTGTTCATAGTGATCAACACTTTCAGAAATGCACTCTCAAAATTAACGAATTTTCTTTGTTTTTGATGAAATCACTTCCAAGAATATACCCCGAGCGAACATTTCGTAATTTTTTGGGGATGAATTTCGTCAAATGTAGCGAAATATTTCTTTATCCTAGTATCGTCAAATTGACAATCATTTTCGTAGTTTTGACAACATTAATTTCGTCACATTAACGAAGTAAAGTCATAAAGTAAAAAAGCTAAGTTTTGAAACTAAGCTTTTAAATCTTGATATAAAATTACAAAAATCATTTCACTAAATTTTACTAACCCTCAGCACCAGTAAGTTTATACATGCAACTACTAAAATGCACAATTGGTTTACATCATGAAATAACTAACTGTTAAGTCTGGACTAAGATTAAAATAAAAATAGCAGTAACAAAAATAAAAATTCTTACCTCTTAAATAAAAATTTTAACTTTTTGTTGCTCAAAAAAGGCAACAATAGAGCGAGTAGATTTTAAAATATACTAACACGCCCTTTTGTTGCCCATTTTGATTCTATCCATTGCGATAAACGAAGTCTTCTTAAAAATGTTAAGCTAGGAAATGCTGGATACCGAATAACACATGAAAAGATCCAAATTATTTTTCCAGTCAATTTGATTAACTACGCAGAATCCTGGAATAATTCTTCTTCGAATGCTATAACAATAGTCAACGCTCTTCGACGAAGCATTTTCAAATTGAAACAAAATGGCGCACACATAATAACGTCCTGAGGAACACGATTAAATAACATTCGACTGTGATGTTTTTTGTAAAGTAGCTATCCAAGCGACGAGACACAGATGTCCTCTTTTCCATGCTAATGCGAATAATACATGTAGCTTTCACAGAAGCGTAAACATGCACATTAATTCTCGATGACTTTGCGTTACTTTTGCTGCGCACTTTGATTCAGTTATGAATCATTTATGCTGCCGTCGTTTCTGCGCACGCGCCAAGTCTCTTCAGACTGTATCTAACTCTCTCGTTCGGTTATATTTCAACCACAAAACCGGGTAAATTCCGTTTTTTGTTTCTCCAACTTGGTAATTCACGGAATAGTTCCGTTTTTTCAAGGAAAAGTTCTGTTTTGAAAAGAAAACGGAAATTTACTGTTAAAATCAGTAAAAATCTTCCTGAAAATTCAGGTTTTTTTAAACAGTGTACTGAAGATTCATTCGGGGGTGAGCAAAATCAAAATTTAGACTCAAATTTAAGTGATTTCTTTTCGCGATCACAATACTTCCTTTACTACGTAAAAGGAAGTAAAAATGAGAAAAAATAATTCCTTTGTATTATAATGAATATAAGTTGTTACTACAATAACCTATATTAGGTCTTAGCTGTGCACCGTAGTTTCACCCGCGTTAATAAGACAACAATCACCCGCGTTAATAAGACAACAACAATAAGACAACAGTTCTTCCGTAGAAAAAATCCTCAATCGTTTTCAAAAAATAAATAAATAAATAAATAAAAGTACAAAGAGCATCAAAACACATTTTATCAAGGAAAGAAAAAAAAAACTCGTCCGTTAATAAAATGTCTCTAATTTCACTTTTAATCCGTTGCCAGTTGTTAAATATAAATAAAAAATAAAATGCACTCGTGAATGAAAAATTTTTGTTACAAAAAAAATCGTCTGCCAAAAAAAAAAAAGAAAAAATAACAATAATAAATAAAAAAAAACAAATAAATAAATAAACAAAAAATCGTCTGCACAGTCAATCATTTTTTTTCTGAGCCTGCATTTCCGCCATGCTTGCGGAGTCAGAGTCGGAATCAGAGTCCTCACAGAAGATTATTCAGAAAAGTACTTTACAAACATTATTTATCAAAACCATTTTCTTACAAAGTTAGTTTGAAGGAAATCCGACTTTAAATTCAGGATCAACGTTCAACTTAAATTCCCCGTAGGCGCTAATGTTAAATTTTTGTTCTGAACAGTTCAATATTGAACGAAAAATGGTTCAAAACAAAAAGCGAAATATAGGAATGAGCCTCTCCGAGATCTTTCAAACAAAAAAAAGTTTATTCCATTCGGACGGTTCACTCAAAAGTTATTAGGTGGGGAAAGATTGCTTGAACGGTTCAATGTTGAACGAAAAAATGTTCAAATTGAAAATTTAAATACGGTAATGAAGTATCCTTGCTGAGATCCTTCGAACAAAAAAAAAAGTTTATTTAAATCGGAGTATTCACTTAAAAGTTATTAGGGGTGACAGCTTGCTTGAGCGGTTCAATGTTGAACGAAAAATTGTTCAAATCGGAAATGTAAATACGGAAATGAAGTATTCTTGATAAGATCTTTCGAACAAAAAAAAGTTTGTTCAAATCGGACTATTCATTCAAAAGTTAGCATCGCGGGACAGGTTGCTTGAACGGTTCAAAGTTGAACCAAAAATTGTTCAAATCGAAAAATCAAATATGGGTAATGAGCTGTACTCGCCGAGATCTTTCCAACAAAAAAGAAGTTTGTCCAAATCGGAATGTTCATTCAAAACTTATTACCGACCGACCGACCGACACACAAGTTCCCCATCTCAATTCACTACCCCAGCAGCACCAGAACGTTCAAATTTGGTGCTAAAATGCCGTTATTGGTCAAATAACGGTGCTAAGTGTCCCTTGAACGTTATATTCGACGTGCAAAAACAGTAATATTATCACGGTGTCATTTCAGTGCTTAAGGAACGTGATATTTGACGTGTAAAAACAGTAATATTATCACGGTGTCATTTCAGTGCTTAAGGAGGTGCTTAATTTCTGAGAATTGAGGTCGTGAATTTCTGCTTTTTAGAAAGGGGGGAGGAATCATATCTGAAGAAACTTTAAATTTCATCCAAAACAACTCTTTCTCCCAAGATCCTAATCAGATTTGCATGCATTTCAGTAAAAAAACATTATATTCATACTAATAAAATGATATGATTTACGCCCTTAGTCTTTCATAGATGGCGCCTCCTGCAAAAAAATTTCCTTTTAAAGCAGGGGTGGCCAACCTTTTTAGGGAGAGTGCCACTATCTGAAGAGAAAAAGCTCAGCGTGCCACATTGTATTTTTCCAACAAACTGGATTTTTTTTAAAAAATAAGTTAGAAATACATTTTAGGTTAGCTGACTATAAAATTCTTACTCAAATGATACATTTTTTCTCGTAAGTCTGAGCAATTGAAATCTAAATGATAATAAAGATAAAATAAGTCCGAACTTAAGAGTTATCGTTTAATAAACACTTTTATAAGTTCTGTCAGTTGGCTTATGCTTAAAAAAGACAAATAACATCAAACATTCTATCATAAAAATTAAAGTCTGTACTTAATGCGGTTTATGAGTCTGTATCTTTTTTACCAAGTCTTTAATTTTAGGATTAGTTCTTGAGAATCCTAAGAAGTTTAAGTGTTTTAAGTGCTATCAATTAATATTTAACGGTATTTAGATTTATCTGCATTCATAACAAAAAAAAATTCGTTCAGAAGCGTATTTTGAACCAAATCTACAACAGCATCAGACCGCTAAAGTGTGCAAATGTGAAAAAAAAAAAAAAAAAATGTTGGTACAAATTTCTATATAACGTGGATGACTTTCTGTTGAAGCAAGTTCTTGTACTTGATTACCAATGTAAAGGGTCAGTAATTCTGATTTGGATTTCAGAAGGGTAACGAGTAGAGTCTTGCGGAGAAATAGACAAAGAATTTGAAACGATCAGCATTTTTTTTATGATCCTAAAAATCATCAAACCTAACACTGAATATATACTTAAAATAGGTGTAAAATTTTCTCCATATATCATTGCAAAACTATTTAATTTGGGTTGATACTTTCAGTACTAAATTTAATGTTTCATTCTTTTTTCTCCAAAGTAGAGAGAAAGAAACTGAAGTTTTATCATAAAAGAATGTAGATGGCCTATACTGGTTTAGGAAACTTTTTTGTACCATCTTAAATTTAAATAACTTTAACGCCGGATAATGAGAGATGACATAGCTAAATTCATTTGCTATTCTTCATTCCTAAGTAGCAAGTAATCACTGCTTTCCTTCCAGATATTTTAAAAAACACACTCTCTAAAATTCTAAAATCTAATGACTATTTTCCTTTGGACCGCTATTGCACATTTCAATGAAAGAGTAACTTGCCATGCTCTCATCTTTCTCCTGGGAAAATTTCGCAAAACATTCAGAGCTCTAATTCGTAGTTTGGTAATACAGTAAACTCTACAGAGTCACAAGCAGAGACAAAGTCTCATTCTTTGGCAAGGAGTTTGTGATAAATAATTCGATGATACTTTTGAAGTTTTTCCCCCATATTATTTTCAAGTAATGTAACAAAAACAATTTAAGGATCTTCATTTGTGCAACCATCCCGAATTTTGTCCGATCTGGTTTCTTAATTTTACTTGCAGAGTTAACTTTTTTTTTTTTTTTTAATTTCATCACCCGTAGCTGACACTTTGCAGATCAAGAATCCATTCTGCAGCATCGAAAGTTTCATTCGTGTCAAGCACAAATATGCTTTACAAAGCACTGTCTGTAACGTCACAGCTCTCGTTGGATGCCTAAAGCCAGTGGCGTACGCAGACAAATTATTTCAGGGGGGGGGGGGGGCTGAGTCGAGACTTAGAGAGAAGAGAGCAGGGAACCTCAGAAAATTTAGCTAAGAAAAGTAATTTTTTTGAATTTCTCATATCAATGTTAATTTAAGATGATAAAAATACATCATTAATTTTTTTTAGCATTATACTTGTTGTTATAACCGATAGGTTCCACATTTTGATAAAAACATTTTGATAAAAACAGGAAAAGATAAACTAAATTTTGAAAAGTTATCTTAATTAAAGTAAGGGTTCCCCTACAAGTGCATGCAATATTTTGACAAATTTGAGATTTAATAACATTAATTTTCCGATTGAACAGAGCCAGCTGAATTAATCTGTGTTTCTGAAAGAAATTTGCAATAAAAATGCACAAAATTGAATTATAAGATAGTCAAAAACGTGACAAACAGTAAAATGGACATGTCGAAAAAAAAAAGAAAGAATTTACTTCTTTTCTTTTCTGTCCTTATATTTTATCCTTTAAAAAAACTTCTCTTTTCGCGATTTCAGAAAAAGATGGAAAAAGGGTATTAACTAAAATGTTTAAAATTCCTTTTTGATAATTTCGGAGGGGGCTACAGCCCTATCAGCCCACCTCTTGTATACGCCACTGCCCGAAGCTAACGCAAAGTACTTTGCAATATTGTAGTAAAGACAATTTGTAAACCAGGATCCTGACACTTAATCGTCACAATATCATTATATTTATCAATTCAAAGATTTTAGTTTTTGTCAATATTTTTGAGATCTACATTTTCCCTCAATTTTTGAATTTTTTCTCAAAAGTCTTCGCGTGCCACTGTTACGGCTCTGCCGTGCCACATTGAGGCACGCGTGCCGCGGGTTGGCCACCACTGTTTTAAAGTATTATTTTTCTCCCTCGATAAGATCAAGTAGCGTCTAGTGGTTAGCGTGTCCTGCTGGAGTCGCAAGGGACCCGCTTTCGAATCCCGCGGAATGAATATATTAAATTCAAAGTAATTTAACAATCAATAATTAAATTAAATAAATTAAATAATTGAAACCAAGATGGCGACGATCATGGATAAAAAATGGCGGATCAAAAATGACGTTACGGTTAAAACACGTCACGACCCCGGATAGTGAGGTATACGATACTTTTTTAGCTGGGGAGCACTGAAAACAAACATATTTCCAGAACCTAAATATAACCTATCATTCCACGTTCAAAACTGGGACAAAAAAAGGTGGTCAACACCAGATTTCGACGTGTCATATTGCCATCGATCGATGAGACACATAGACGTTGACAATACGTGCTGCGAGAACGTGTTTTGAGCGTGGCAGCTGGTGCGCTCTGTACGTGTTGCAGAACGTGTTTTGAACGCCTTTGTGCTGCTGCTTGCTTTTCTTTAATTAGTCGCAGGAAATTTAATTTCAAGATCAGAAATTCAAATTTAGCATGCTAGTTATTATCTAGTTAATTAGCGAAGTTATGAGAAATTGAAGCACCGAAAAAATAAATAAATAAATAAAATAATAATAATTAATTTACTTAATTTCTGCAGTGTCAATTTTTCTTATTTTACTAACTTCTATTACTTCTATTGTCAGGTTATACAAACCACAAATGAAGCAATTGTACTAAAACTCATTGCTTTTCATTTTTTAAGAACAAAAATATTCAATATATATGGCTAAAACCTATGTTGTTTGCTTTTTTATAATTCTGAAACGTGAGAGTTAGTTCGATAACATATTCGCTGTTTTTCAATGTTACCGCTCAGACTGTTACCGATCTGACAAACCGACAAAGATTATTTTTTATTTCCGAGTCGATCGCGCTAAACCAAAATCAAACACGTGGTTTTTCCACTTGTAATAAATAACGATACTTATATATAAAATAACTTTTAAAATAATTAAAACTGCTCATTTTAGCGCGCGTTACCGATCTGATGACTTAAATGACACACATTTTATAAAATTACTTTAGAAAATCTTACCTGCAATTTTAGATGTAGAAATGCAAATTTTTAATTACGATGCAATAAAACATCACACCAGGTACTCAGTATCACGTGATATCGGTGCAGGAAATGATTTTGGGAGCCTAAATATAGATCGAAAGTTATTGTTACCGCTCTGACGCGGAACTGAGGGACACGCTTATTTTGCATCGGCTAGAAATTCAGGAATCGATTAAAACAAAAATGAAGTAAATATTAACAAAGGGGTAAAAATAGAATCGTTTTTTGTGCAAGTGCGTTTTTTTTTGGGAAGTTAGAAAGTCAGTGCGCATGACCTGTTTGCATGCTAAGCTTTGCTACTGGGGACACGTTACCGATCTGATTTTTGACATATAAAAGAAATATTTTCTGAACAATTTTTTTTTCTGATGTTATTAGGTGAAATGAACGCAGAATTACCTTCTTTCTGGGGAAAATTATTTTTTTAACTAGTTATTGAAATACTAGTGAAAATTCTCTTGGGACTCAAATTGGCACTTTTCTAATTTTAGCTCATATGTCATTCAAAATGGCGGCAAATGAGCCACCAAGCAAAATATTTAAAGGGCCATAACTTTTGAACCCTTCACTTATCTCAATATAAGTAGTATTTTCGTTATCAGCATCAAAAAGTCTCCAACTGCTGCAAATTTTATAAAAATCGGAGGTGGTGGGTGTCAAGGCCTGGATGATTTCACATGGAATGACCCTTCTGGAAGTCAAATTACATTAGAATCGCATCTTGTAGCGATTGTAACGTTTCAATTGAATCCAAATTTGGGAATTTGCGATTGCATTGGTGAGTGGCGATCGTCCGTGTTTCACTTGAATTCCTGCCTAAGATTTAATTATGTCTTAGTGAAAAGTTAATAATTAAAAGAAATCTTCTAAGAAATGAACTCCAAAAAGAAAATAATATAATTTTATTTATAGACTTACACAGTACATATTACAAAGGAAAATTTTCGTCTTATTGATTGAGATTTCATTTCCATTTGAAATACTTTTATTTTTTTTGTTATAAAGTTTCTCTCGCCACAATTATTAAATTCTAATGGTGGAATACTCGATTAATATCTTGATTTTAGAAAGCTCGAATCGCAGCCTCATGTTTAGTTTGTCTTGAATTATTGCAAAATGCAAACTTTAAATTACAGAAATGACCTCAGGTAGACTACCGAAGTCATTGTCGATATTAATATACAATAAATGATATCTTTAATATAAAACAACTGACACATAAATTTAAAACTGTCCTCCCGACAATTAAAAATGCCCCAAGTAAAATTGAAAAATTAAACTGCCCTTGTCCAGATCTTTTTTGACCTGGACTAATCTATTTCCTTTTTTCTAAAAGTGCTATGAAATCCCCTTACTCCCCCCTACCCCCTTTTTAATTTCTTAAATTTAAACATGCCATGGACTCCAACAACGGCTTAGCTTGCCGCCCAATCAAAAGCTAGTCCCCTTCGGAGGAAATCTTCCAATCACGATCGACCGGTGAGGTAGAGGGCTCCGCCCTAGGTACTCACCAGGCCTCGGCCAAATCACTGTACTGCATTCTAATATACAATATATTTTCAATGGCAAATGATCATCGTACAGCTCAAATACTTATGGCCAGTGACTCTGAAAATATTAATTGAGAATCAAGCATCTTGAACAGTTTAAAAAGTTGAACTTGAAGTGAGATTGGTGTTTTAAGTTATTTTATTTTGCTATAAAAAGTGAAAGTGACAAAGTTGTACTGTTTTTCCGGACTTTGAATTGAAAGTGAAATCTATTTGATAGATGAGCAGCGAAATACATTCGGGAATCGGAAGAATCGTGTATTTTGAATATTTCAACTCGGGTGGATCTTTGCTACGGAATTGTAATTTAAACTCATTTTGTGGCTTGCTTTCTTTACCGAAGTCGCTCCAATTTATATTATAACACAGAAGTCATTTGTCTCATCACAGAAGTATATGATGTCTCCGTTTTTTTCTTCAAGAAATTGAGTGCTGACATTCTTGCTCGTGAAGTCATCTTATAACTCGAGAAAACTCTTACTTTCACGGACAAAGCAGAGCATTATTGCAATATTTCTAGAGTCAATGTCTACATTAAAAAAATATTGCATATCTATTTCAACGTGAGAATCAACTCGTTAATGAAGCAAAAGTAAAAGTATAATTTTTGTACACATTTTAGCACACAAAAGGTTCATAAGCAAACATCATTTGCGATATTTATGACTCATCGAATCATCTCGAGAAATATGGAACACGTCTAGCAATTCCATCTGAGAATCGATTTATTTCTTCTTTTTCAAAGAAAATTCTCCTTCATGTTGTTGCATTTTTCGTAATTGTAGGTGATTCAATTACATGTAATGCTTCTTTACCTTCAGTATGTTTATCGAAACAGGTAAAAGAACACCTTTTTTTTCGACACACTGGATACGTGATGTTTTCAATAGGTTCGTTTCTTCCACAAAACCTTGGTTGTGGAAAAAAAACCTTCGTTTCTTTCACTAATAGATTCAAGGGTGGATCAGGGAAACTCTTCAAGGGAGGAGCTAATAAGTTTTCTTACTTACTTTTTACTATGCATACTGGTTTGCAAATATGGATCACAAATGATAAAGGATTCGGACTTCAATTCTGAAACCTTCCCGAGGAGAGCTTCAAACCTTCTTAACCCAAACTTCATTAAAACTCGTATAAAATTGAAATTTTCGAACTTGAACATCGAAAAATTACCGGTGAAGAGTTCCTCAAGAGAGGGCCGTTCGCTCCTCCCTTGCATCCACCCCTGCTGGAATTCGTGTGAAATGTTAAACTAACTATAGATCACTTTCGTATCAACAGTGCAACACCATCACCACTCTGTCGATTTCGAACATTTGTCGAACTCAATCTTCTTTCCGTTCGACTTTCCTCATCGGGCTGTTTCATTCCGCTTTCCAGGCGGACTGGCGGACACGTCCTCTTCAGAGGCAGAGGTTCAGGTTCGTCCTCCGCTTGCAGACGTCGCACGTGACGTAGCAGCACCTCTGGAACTTGCAGTTGCATCGCTCCTCCGTCTCCACCCAGGTGGTGAGGAAGCCCCTGGAGCAGCACATCGCCTCGCAGCCGAAGGAGTCGGTGGCCGTCGAGTTGCATTGCCTGAGGAGACAATGAGAGTTTTTAGAAATTATTAATAGGGACGCGACATTAATGGAAACTAAGTCGCTACAGAATTATAAGCTTTTCAGGAAATGGGTGCGCACCTGCCTTTGGTGCCTTCAGAGCCCGTCTTCGGATCATAGACACAATAATCCGGCGACTGCTCCCTGTAGACCAGGTCGTCTTTGTTGAAGCGGGCGTTGGTGGCGGGCAGGAGTTTCGTGCCGCGCCCCACCATCACGGGACGCACTTCCTCAGCGTCACGGTGGCGCAGCTTCAGCTTCCGCGCAACTTCTAGCAGGGGCGGCAGGGCGTGCCAGCAAGTCTTCACTTCACATGAGCCAGACACGCCATGGCACTTGCACTGGACTCGTTGGGAAGCCCGCACCGCCTGTGGAGAAAAAAGAAAACTTTAATATACAGATATAAATACAAATGTGACGATCAACAACAGGTTCTGAGCCCAGCTAAGTTGGTCCTGGTCAAGTTATAGAACCTAATAAAGTTCAGTATCCCTTTTAAAGCTCCCTCCTTAAAGCTCCCTTGCTTATTACAACATCTTCCGGTAAGCTGTTCCAAGTGCACATACTCCACAACCCTACTAAAGTAGTAGTTCTGCCTAACTTCCTAGTTAGCTTGAGATTTGAATAGCTTAAAACAATTTCCTCTTGTCCTGCTTTCTGTGCAAAGCTTTAACCCAGTAGCTTCTTCCATTTTGACACGTATAAATAACTGCATCATGTCCCCTCTGACTCTTCTTTGCTCAAGACTATACATTAATGATTCAATATCTTCTGTTTGGACCAATGTATTAAATAATGCGTGTTTTCTACATGTTGCTTTTATTCTCCCATGGCTTACATGCAAATAATCCAAATTTGCTCCCTAGCCTTGAGGTTCTTTTGGCTTAGTAGTAAAGTTCTGGATAATCATTCTGAAGATCTGCGGATCAAAACCTACCCAGACCTCACCACCTCACATCCACCGTCTCAGCACGCAACCACCATCCGACTTTAAGCACGCCATACTGAAAATAAGGTGATTAACGTGTATGGTATCACCTTTGATTTAAAAGCACACACACATACACGCGCGCTCCAGGGTCCCCCGTACCTACCACTACACGTAGCTTTACAGATTGGATGGGACCCTGAAGGGTGCTGTTTTTTTCTTCTTTGATTTGCTTTTTAGCCTGACCAGGAGCCGAGTAATCCCTGGTCCAGCAATCCCAGACCTATTGATTTGGAATGGGGACCTGGAGAACTTTGGGATCACGAACATATTTAACGTGTCCCACTAACCATCATTGAACATGGTGGACCTTCGACCGACCGGCATCGAAAGTGGGACTGGGATCTTTCAGTTACGAGTCAGGCCACAACGGCCTCGATTTGAAAGCATCACGGTTACCACTCTACATATTTTCCGATAATAGTTTTGTTATGGTAATCAGTTAAAACGAAAGCTGGATTTCGACAATTGATAGATACGAATTTACGTTTGTCACCAACTTGTATCTTATCGTGATGGGAGGATAATTCAGTACCTTACCACTAAACTAAGAAGACCTCAAGACTCAGAAGTAAAGACGGGTTTTATCTTCTATACGTACGGCATATGCCTTTAATGCATTGCTAGTAATTTAAATTGAGGAATTGGAGAGGAAAAAATGTAACAGACATGGAGAAAAGTAATAATGATTTTCAATCTGAAACAGGAAGTCATTTCATTTTAGAAAAATAGAAGAAACTAAATCATAGAAAAATAGTTGACGAGAAGAAAACATTATGTAACGGGAAGTTTGCTAATTGTAGAAAAGCATGGATATTTGATACAAATCATTTTAGATACGATTTTACTGAATATTCACCTCTTTCTTAAATCATTCAGCTATCTTATTTGAAAATTTTGGACACAAAATATCTCGATTTGAAAAAATAAATGAATAAAATGAAACAAAATAGTATCCGTGTTGATAAGAAAGGAAAATAATACTAGGAAAAATAAACTGTAGGACTGTATGAGTCGTTTCGTTCTAAACTCACTAGTGGAGGTTAGAGGGAAAAGTTGCTAATTAATAACCAATAACAGAATGAATAATCAATAAGTGTATCAAAACAAAATAACTTGTCAAATAAATTGTTAAAATCATTAGCAGAAAAATGAGGTCTGGAGCAAGAGCGGACGAGAGGTGGAGCAAACTACAAGAGAGATAAAGAGAGCAGCGGGATTGTTTTCTCTTTCTTTAAAGTATCAGTGGTAAAAGAGCTGTGTGTGGTGTGAAGTGACGTGACGAAAGCGGTGATTGCGATGTTCTTGTCACCGTCTTTCTTCCACAAGGGTGTTGAAAGCGCCCGAGAAGAGTTTGGTCATTCGAGCGAACCTCGCAGTCTGCTCTGGTGAGTTTATCGTGAAGAGAGAGAGAGGGGCGCGAATTGATCGGCTGTCGACGGCTAAAGTCCGCGCCCTCACCCTGCTGGGATGCTATTCTGGTGCTTCCAGCCAGGCATGAAATTTTTCAATATCGAGGCACACTGAGTTACATCATTTTTGTCAATGGGAGAAAAAAAGTTCGTTGAGCGCGTGAGATTTTCGATAGTTGCTTGTCGTTATTGAAGCTGTTGTTATAAAAGAAAATTTTCAATTAGAGGAAAATTTGCATCAAATACCCAGTAGGACTTTTAAATCCTTCCACACACACACAATTTGTTTCACTACTTATTGAAAACTAGTTGAAGGCCTCAAGATCTCCTTTTGTGTGGACAAGATTTCCCAAGTATTTCATTTCACACCTCCAGGGTCCCCCGTACCTACCACAGCTTCGTGGTTTAACTGGGTATAGGGCCCTGAAGGGCGCTCTGTTCTTAAATTTGAACCAGAACCTAGGGTCGAGCAAACACTAGGCCCAGCACCCCCAGAGGTATCGTTTCACTTGGAGGACTTTATGACCACGACATTTTTAACGCCTCCCAGCCACCATTAATCAAGGCGGTGGATCTTTGATCGGCTGGGATCGAACCCGGGTCCCTCCGGACACGAGTCCGATGCCTTACCGATCGGGCCACCACGGCCCCCTTCCAAAGTATTGTAGCGAATTATACATTATTTGAAAATGGACGTAAGATACTAATTTGGTACCCAAATCGTTAAAAAAATATATATAAGTGAAACAATGGTGTTGTCTTGTGCCAGCTAGACTAGTAATTTGGGGTGCGCTACTTCACTTTTTAAACTGTATCGCAATTTGGTGAGAAGTCCGACTTCCAAGTACACAAATGCCATAGGGACTCGTTTATAGGGTAGGCGACAATTCACAGCACAACAACGCATTCACGCAAAGAAAGGACAAGGACAGGGGAGAGAAAGTACACTCTTGTCCGAGCCGAGATTCGAACCCCGAACCTCCCATTCGCTCAGACTTCCATGACCACTAGACAAGATGGCCGGCAATTGTTACGTGTTAACACAAAAAAGGATCCATCATCCTAAATACATAGTAAACATGGCCATTGTCGTTTTTAGAGACATCCACTCATCAGAGAATCGTTCTTTTTTTTTTTTTAACTCGTGAACTGAACTCGTTCATTTGAATTACTTCGTTTGGGTAAAAAGCTGCTGCTACTCTCTCTGCGAAAGTTACTTACGCAAGTTAGAAAGGTTTCATTGTACCGGAGAACTACTCTTTTAAGAAAAATCTGGTATGGACCCTACACTACTTCCTTTTACGTGTAAATTTCTTAGTAGTTGCCTTAAGTGTTAAAAAAAAGTGCTTGGAGTGAGCAAGGTAACAATTCCAATATTTACTCCCCTAATCTGCAAGAAATATTTTACAATGGTTAATTTTCTAAATATTGCTGATTTTAATATCGTTCAGTGAATTTTTCGCAAAATATCGCCAATAGCGCCAAGTTGAAACCAAATTCAAAAAACAAATTTGTCGCCAAATTTGTCGCCAACTTGGCGATACATCGCCAAGTTTGCGTCAAACACTTGACGACTAAAAGCTTGGCGACATATCGCCAAGTGGTCGCGCCAATTCATATCACATGAGTCTGCATTGAAATTAACACTGATTTACCCCCAAAATAGGAGCAAAACACCCCCTTGGGAACATTCGAATGCAACCACAAGGGGAGGTGCACAACTAGACCATCCTCAGACCCTACATACCAAGCTAGAAGCTTCTACGGCAGATAGTTTTGAGTTATGCGACACACATACGCACACACATACGCACATACATCCGCACATACGTACATACAGACGTCACGAGAAAACTCGTCGAAATTAATTCGGGGGTGGTTGAAAAGGATTTTTCGGCTGCTTATATGTTGGTAGGTACATATTAGGGGTGCGACATCGAAGGCAAAACATCGATGTTTCAAGACATCGATGTTTCGAAATTACGACATCGATGGTATTGATACATCGACCAAAAAACATCGATGTTTCAAAACATCGATCTTTTTTTATAAAAAATACTTACACATTTAAATGTACAGTAAATACAATAACTCCCCAATACATTGCGCCTCTTTATATCACTCAATTAGATTTATTTTTTGTCTCCTGAAAAACATCAATCGTATGATATCGATGTCAATTATAGAAAACTTTTTTAGTGAGATAGAAACTGCAACTGTTGATTAACTGTATAATTTTTATTTATCACATATTTTTATGAAACTTTTTTTGTTGAAATGTAAAACACCGTTATCGAAAAAAATTTCTGAAGCAAAACAAAAACAACGATGTTTAAAAATCGTTGACCGTAAATCATCGGTAGTAATGAAAAAAAAAAAAACACTATTTCAATACGATAGATATTGCAACTGTTAAATATGAATATTTTTTATTGCATATTTTTATTGCTTGAAAGAAGAAAACACATCGAACACGAAAAACAGTGATTATAAAAAGACATCAACCTTTAATCGATGGTAACAATCAAAAACGTCTTCTAACGAGATTAATAGTGTAACGGCTGATTAACGGTATAACTTTTGGCAGCATATATTGATGATTTTTTTTTTTCTGAAATATAAAACATTCACATAAAGAATAATAATGAAATAAATAAAATTTAAAAAAAAAATGGCGAAAGCAAATTAGAAATGTTTTAGAAGCATCGAGATCAAAACATCGATAATAACCATAGAAAAAGTTTTCTAATGAGATTAATACTGAAACTAATGATTAAGGATGAAAACTTATTAACACATCTGCATATCAAATATTTTTATCAAGCTTTTTCTGCTAGATTATAAAACATCGACATCGAAAAAAACATTGAACCCAAAGCATCGATGTTGGGAAAACATCGACCCTAAAACATCGATGGTAAAAACATCGATGTTTTCTCAAAAACATCGATGTTTCCAAAACATCGACATCGATGTCGCAGCCCTAGTACATATGCACGTGCTGACAGGTCGAAAAAACTACTGATATTCATTCGGGAGTGAGCAAAATCAAAATTTAGACTCAAATTTGAGCGATTTTCTTTTCGCAATCACAATACTTCTTTTACTACGTAAAGGAAAGTAAAAACCAACTAAAATTCCCCAAACGTAAGAAAATATGCCCCCCCCCCAAATAAAAATTTTATCAGAAAATATTTTGCTAAAGTTTCAATTAATAAGACATCAGCCCAACGGTCCGTATTCTAAACCGTTTGCCGTTCAAAAGAACGACTGTTCATTTTTACTTCCTTTTACGTAGTAAAGGAAGTATTGTGATCGCGAAAAAAAAAAAAAAAAATCACTCAAATTTGAGTCTAAATTTTGATTTTGCTCACCCCCGAATGAGTGTTCAGTGCTTTGTTTGACCTGTCAGCACGTGCATATGTACCTACCAACATATAAGCAGCCGAAAAATCCTTTTCAACCATCCCCGAGTTAATTACGACGAGTTTTCTCGTGACGTCTGTATATACGTATGTGCGGATGTATGTGCGTATGTGTGTCGCATAACTCAAAAACTATATGCCATAGAAGCTTCTAGCTTGGTATGTAGGCTCTGAGGATGGTCTAGTTGTGCACTTCCCCTTGTGGTTGCATTCGAATGCGCCCAAGGGGGTGTTTTACCCCTTTTTGGGGGTAAATCAGTGTTAATTTCAATGCAGACTCAAGTGATATGAATTGGCGCGCCCACTGGGTGATATGTCGCCAAGCTTTCGATAGCCAACTGTTTGACGCCAACTTGGCGACAAATTTTGCGAAAAAAATATTTTTTGAATTTGGGTTCAACTTGACGCTATTGGCGATATTTTGCGAAAAATTCACTGAATGATATTAAAACCAGCAATATTTAGAAAATTAACCATTGTAAAATATTTTTTGCACTATTTCGTGGCAGATTAGGGGAGTAAATATTTGAATTGTTACCTTGCTCACTCCAAACACTTTTTTTAACACTTAAGGCAGCTACTAAGAAATTTACACGTAAAAGGAAGTAGTGTGGGGTCCATACCAGATTTTTTAAGAGATCGTACTGCACCATTCACTTCAAGGGAGTCGGTTTGTTTGACCAGTTCGATCATGAGCGTCTTCCTTATTACATAGCAAAAAAAGCAAATACAATTTATTTCTCCATAACTTTCTTCAATTCAACAGTGGTGTAAAATATGGGTCATTCCACAATATTCAATGTCACGTGCGGAACTTTTCAAACAAAGTCGAAGTCTTCGTATTTGTTTTATTTTGCTCCATTGTGAAAAAACTAAGAAAAAAGTTGAAAATAATTGAAAACTATGTGATTTATATTTTCACAGTGGGAAAAAGGCAAATATTTCGAAATTAGGCTGTAAAATGTTCCGTACGTAACATTAAATACTGAGGAAGGATCCATATGGGCGATTCTCTGTAAACTGGTAATTCGCTGTCCGGATCGAGTATTTAAAAAATAATAAAGTGTAATAAAGTAATTATTACTCTTAATACAAGTAAAGCATTAATACTTTGTGGCCCAATTGCATTTGGAGCGGTAACTATTCAATTTTTTTTTCTACAAATTATCTCTAAGTCCCAAAAACACAGTCCCCTGGCTATCCCAATCCAATAGTTTAACACTTCAAGACAGTATTTGAAAAAACCTATTAACACTACATAAATTTGGCAATTAATATCTAAAAATAGAATAATGCAACTATATCTTTTTTATGAAATAAGGTCTAATTACGTATTTCTAAAACAAAATTGTCGTGTAAATTCTGTCCGGAGATTTTTCAAACAGTCCCCTGCTACAAATTCTAAGCTCCAATAGAAAAAATATGTTACTCTTGCAAATGTTTTTTGTCATGAAGTTTAAAGTAATGAGTGTGAATTTGCTGAAATTGTCGATAACGAGGTTGAAACGATACTTTGTTTAGTTTGAGAGTCACATTTATGATGAAAGTACGCATCAGGGTCGTTGCGAAAACATTCCTCTGGGAAGTGATTTTATTCATGTCAATTAGTTTAATTATGAAAAATATTAGTTATTATGTCAACGATTTGTACCTAACTAATTATGTTCCAATAGTTTTGCAGATATTACGCAACAAAGAGCAAAAACACAGTCACCTGGCACAGTCCCCTGCCTAATTATACAAGGCGGGGGACTTACTCCCTATAATGATTTATCAGAAAAACATAAACTTCAATTAGCCCTCTTTCAAAGCAAAGTAATAGATTCATTTTCTGAGCAATAGTGTAATAATTATACGAACATTTCAAAAAATCATGCCCGAACAGATTTCGTGCGAAAAATGACGAGTTTACAGAGAACCACCGATATATTTTTGAGGTTTTTCATTATATGAAAAGGGTTAGTAGGGATAAATGGGACCACCTTTTAACTCAGTTCGCTTTTGAAGCCTTATACAACTAGCTGTCGTGGCCGTCATGAAACTTTCTTCTATATCTATCCTATGAATTTCGGTTACAAAATAAAATACGTACTCGCCCGAATAATAGGAGACAGCTCCAATTTCCCGATTATCGTAATAACCCGGCAAATGCAGAATGCGTTTTTGAGATCCGAACTATATATAAATATTTATATACAAGAATTGCTCGAAAACAATGCAAATATTTTTAAAGATTATATTCTTTTAAAATAACGTGGGTGACTCAATTACCCCATAGGAAGGGGTAAGTGGGTCACCTGCCATTCACTTAATCTTTTTCGTGTCTCTCCCATTTTGCCACAAGGACAATTCGCCACCTTGTGATTGACAGGTCAGGTATCGTCACGCTTCAGTGATCTCCCCTACACACAGTGGGAAGGGAAAAGTGGTTGTGATTATCTATCCCTAAAATATTCCCTTCAGCTTCGTAATCCCCTACCCCTACCCTCGTATCATTACGTGGTGAAGTGAGCATATCTCAAAAGGGGTTTTGTATGTCTTACTTGATAAAATATGTAAAATTTTAGTGTTTTTTTTTTTTTTTGTAAGTGCATCTATTTACTAGCTATCTACTTACATTTAAATCTGTATGACAGAAAATTATCAAACGAAATACAAAACAATTGCATCTGTGAAATTTAATCAAAGCCATTAGGGATATACTTCGCTTTTACATATTTTGGTAAAAAAATATCAGTCAAAAAAAAAAAAAAAATGTAATCACTAAATGGCTATTGAAGTTCGCTGAGTTTATTTGAAGTTCATTTGAAGTTCGACTCAGAGAACTTCAAATGCACTATTTGAAGTTCGCTGAGGGAGAAAATCATTACCACTGCATCTTCAGTTATAATTCTAACATCATCAGCATAAAAAAAACAACAAAAATTGTAGCTATTCCTATTCTTTCTAGCAAATTTAGCAGGATTTTTTCCATTTGTATCATTTTCTAAAGTTAGAGCTTCATGGTTTTCCTTGATACAAGTTTCGCAAATACATTGTTACCAGCTTTTGAAGCTGAATTATCAATTCCTTCTAGGTCTCCTTAGTTATCTTTCATTTCATCTCAATAATTTTTTCTTCACAGTTTCTTTTCATTTAAAAATCTCCCCTATTATGCAGGGCCCACTCACCCCTTTTCGGAAAATTTACGATGTAAGAGAAACCCCTCCACTTAAACAATCGTTAATAATAATTTGTGCAAAAATTCCTATTGTAGTGTGTACCTTAGGTTGAGCTATATATAAACACTTCATGAACACAAAAAAAAGTAATAAAACCTAACCTTGAAACACTTTTGTGAAACGTGTTGCTTGAACTCGCTAAAAAAATAATTTTTCGAATTTTTTTTTTTTTTTTTTTTTTTGACATAAGTTCTGTGAGCTAGAAAAAAAGTTCCATATTGCTCAAACATATACGAAACCAATCACTGTGGTAAATATAAAAGCTGTCTGGATATTTTTGTTTTAGGGTGCCTCACTTACCCGAACCAACCATATAAAATAGTCCATAAAAGTATTATTGACCAACAATTTTGACATTATCAAGGAATATAAGGGTTAGTTAGAGTTAATAAATAATATTTTCAGATAAAAAAGATACATCAGTTTCGGTACTTTTGAATATATTTCTACATTCATTGAAAAAAAAGGCCAAATATTTGTTCAAAACTGATGTTAAAAAAATTGTACCATTATTTCGAATTTGCATTCGTGCTATATAATACTACTTAGAGCTTGATTCGAAATCTAGATCTCCTTAATGATGTGTAGCTCTTACATAACACACTGTCCAAACCAAACTGACTAGCTACACTGTAATGTAATTGTAACATTACAGTGTATCCAAACACATTTTTCAATCAACTGAAGACATATCAGAAAGAACAAAATGATGATGAGATCTTTTTTGAGACAAGCAAGCTTTTTGAACAGCGGTTAGGAAGCATGTCACGCATCCTCTAATTAAAAACCTTGGGGAAAAGTTTAAGGAAAAATCTGAGCAATCCTCCCTCTGATAGACTAATATTGGAATCAAAAAAGAAAAAAACAATCAAAATCAACTAGGAATGTGAGGTATTTTTCCTCCAACAAGGATGGGATAAAATATCGCATATGAGAATACTTGCAGCTATGCTCTGCAGACGCAATATATATCTATGTATGCAGTATGTAGACAGGAAAAGATAGAATTAAGGACGTAGACACAATATAAACTCTGGCATTTCAACCATACTTAGATTTATTTTATTTTGTCCCATCGTGCGTCTCATTCTCAATAACGAACATAGATTACACTCGGATATTTTCAGCTGCAATTTAGTACTCTTAAGTATCTTTTAGAGTCTCAGTATTTTTTAATCTAAATTTTAGCTGAATAGGGTTAAACCAGTAAACTGTTTTCCCCGGGCAAAGGAATGTTTTTATGCCTAATAATTTTGCGGAGCTGCAAAGTAAATGAAATTGTTCTTGAGTAAGGAGCTTGATTATTCAGGATAAAAAAAGAGCTATATTGCAATGTAGCTCTACTTTTTTTTTTTTTTTGCTTTGTAAAAGAAAAGCTTTTAAAACTCAGTGATATGTGTACGCTCTCATGAAAATTCGTACTTTTTTTGGTGGATTATTTTCATGCTATATAGATGGACACTACATTTTTGTAAATAATAATCGTTTTTACTTTCTCAAAAGTACTTTGAAGATTAGTCTATTTCACTAAAAAATCATTTTCAACATTTCAAACCAATCAACTATTTAAGTTATTCAATATTAACCTAATAAGTAAATTATGCATGGTATTACTTAGAAACACTGTTAATATGATTTAAAACAAAAAGTTATCTGAACGAAATCGTCACATTTTTCCATCACAGATGAATCAATGAATGAATCGTAATATAATATGTCTCATTGATTTCGTAACGCCTGAGTTTTATGTATTCTCTTACACTAACCCCTGATTGCCATATTATTCCCATAGCAAACCAAAGTGATGTTATTCAAATATGCTGCGCATGAGCTTTTTTTAAAGACATAGTTCAAAAATATTTACTTATGTTTTGGAGAAATTAAAAGCAATTAAACATTAAATATATAGTAAAATTTTTTTTAGTCCATTAAGAGGGGTCCCCCCCCCCCAAAAAAAAAAGCTGCTACTGGTTCTAAAGGAAGAAAGAAAGAAGAAAAACTACGTTCAAAGCATGCATGATGAATCTGAGTATAAATAAGTAGCAGTGAACACAACCTAAAACTCAAATGCCAGCTTGTTGAAAAATAAAACGTGTCACACACACAGCACGTGCAGTTTGTTTTAAGAAAACGCGTTCAAGGCCTGTTTAATCTGAAATTCTACACTTGAATCGGAGAGAGGAATTTCTATTTGTTCACTTAATATCTGTTGAATAACGAGACTGAAGAAAAGCTTGAAAGGAAAGGAGGAAAAGCAGATGATTTTAGAACAATTAAGCGTGTTTGTTCCTTCTGAAAATAGGTTCCATAAACCTATTAAAAATTAGTTCCTTGTTGGTTCCTGTTAATAAAAAAGCTTGTTTTTTTATATTATATGCTTAATTTTTTTAAATGTATTTTATAATCGTGTTGTATAGTACAATTTCATTTTAAATGAAGTTACTCATTTTATAAAAAAGAACATGCTTGATAAAGAAAAATATGATCAAAAATATCAATATTCAATCGCCATTTAAGATAAATAAATAAATCTTGTAAAATTTCAGAACTACCATTTGGAGCAGCATAGCTTATTAGCAGGGGCGCCCCGAACTAAATTTTTTGGGAGGGAGAAAGTTATCAATTTGCCGAATGAAGTTTCAATTTTACCGAATGATAAAATACAAGCATACACACATGTCGTACATGCATAACATTTAGTGAGAAAAAACATTAGGCATCTTTTTAATAACATTCTAAAAACTGAAAAGAACAAATAATCTCAATGTTGTAATGTTGTCTTCAAATTGCCGAATCGTCAGAAAATGTGCCGAATACGGAAATTATTGAGAGGTCACAGTGACCTCCCGTGACCTCCCATCGGGGCGCTCCTGCTTATTAGTGCTTTTGCGGCATTAAAACCAATATCAAATAACAATGAAAGCAACCTTAAAGCTTGCAAATGGCGAAAACTAACTGAGTTTTTTTTACCTTTTCCTCTAAAATCAAGTGACAGCCTTAAAAGTCTGCCTTTTGATTTTTACTGCTGGTATTCACATCGCTGCCATGTTAGATTTTCCCCATTAATACAAATCATGAAAATTGTATTAATTGGTATTTTTTGCCCACGTGCACCTCGGAGACCGATTTTTGATAAATTAAGTAGGGGAAAAAAACATTCAGTGTTTAATGTGATTTTTTGCACTGTTTATTCAACAGACTGCAAACTAACTGTTGTGTTTTTCTTCAAAGTATTGTTGTAAATAACGAAACTGACTATTACTAACCTCGCCATTGTTAAGAATCTGTGACGATGAAATTATCCTCAATAATTTAGCTGAAGGGCAATTCCATGCAAGTGTGGAAAAGCGTTGAAAAAATTAAACTCGAGTAATGTAACTGTTCTGCATATTTTTTGGTTTAAAAATGTTAGAAGTTTCTTATTTATAACAATTTTTTGTTAGGAATGTAGCTTTTTAGTTTCGGCAATACTTTGAAGTTGGTATTAGAGTATTTTATTTTCAGTGAAGCAAATGGTCAAACTTTCAACATTGATAAGTGTCAATTTTTTCCATTAGATAAATGTGACAAAGGAAGATTGTTGTTTATTACACTTTAAATTAATAGTGTGAATTGATGAAACAAGTGTTTTCAATTTAATTAAGTGATTTATGTAAATTTCAAAATGGCTCTTTTCTAAGTAACGTAAGTTACCAAAAACATGTTAAAGTTTTTACAGCAAATAAAGAAAGGGCAATACAATGTTAACTATGTTATATTTTCTATCTTATAGATGTGTACTAAGCAAATAACAGTACTTTTCTTTTGAATATTGTTTATTTAATTTTTTGTGCTACAATCAAAACGTGTAACGTAAGTTACCCACATATGCAGATAACGTAAGTTACCTTAGTAGAACTTCAATACTTGTGTTTCGAAATAAAGTAAATTGTAAATAAAACCTATGTGGTTAATAGAAGTAATTTATTCAATAATTCTTTTAATTGTACTGTATTTACTTAATTTAGATTACTCATATTTCTTAAAATGTCTGTTTGTTAATAAGATTACAATACACCTTTATTATAAATTACATGCTTCTTTTTGGCTGTTAAGATATTAATTCTCTTTAAACAAATATTTAGGAGGTAATGTACTATGAATGATTCAAAAATGACTTCTGTTATGATTTAAAGTTATCAAATATGTTTTGGAAAAAACAAATATAAAAATAGTTTATCTCTTTCAATTGAAATATATTTGGTTCTGCATTAAAATGCCACTGAATTCTGCAGAAAAGATGCGCTGTAGAAGGGGTATGAGAAAAGTCATGTGGATATTACAGATTCATAAATAAAAGTCACTCTTGGTAGTATTGAAATATGTTAGAAAAAGCAAAATGTATCAAAAATATTTTCTGAAGATCCGCACATTGACAATGACCATTTAAGAACCAGAAATGAACAAAATGTAGGGTTTCGTTTAGTTAGTATTTTAAGGAACAAGAAGAAAAAACAGAGATAAAAGCTGGTGACTGGTGTGTGGTGAAGTACGAAAATACATTGTATCCTTGAGTTGTGACGATTATTGAAGAAAACGAGTTTAAAGTAAAAGTAATGGCTGCTGTTGGTACCAATTAGAAATGGCCAGAAACAACAGAGGAAATTTATTATAAGAGAAAACATGATTCGAAAATAGAATTACCTGAACTTGTTAATACCAGCGGCCAGTATGCATTTAAAAGTCTTATGTTTTGTAATATTTTTGATTGATCATTGAGTTTGGCATTAAATTTCTGTAAATTTAACTCATAATTGTTAATTTTCAGTATTTTGATCTAAACTAAGCTGTAATTTTCATTCATTAATTTTTGTAATAAAGATATGCTTGTAAGTGAATTTTGTAACGTAAGTTACTGTAACGTAAGTTACCCAGTTAAAAATTCCCATAAAATTCAATTTTTAAAATAAAATTTTAAATTTACAAAAATTAATTCCTAAATATAATAAGAAACTGATAAATTATACTTCAAACAAGAAAACAGCTGTAATAGAGCAGAAATTTGCCTTAGAACCAATTTTCATATTATGCCATTCCCTTTTTGTGTAACGTAAGTTACTGCCTTATTTTTGACTGCTAAATTTTGTAAAATTTAAGTGCATCGAATATTTTTGCATTTTAATTTTGCTTTTGACTGTCATTTTCACTGAATGCTTTTGTACAAGGTTTTTATAACAATATTTGTCTGTACTAAGGAGCTAACTGCATAAAAGTTGGTCGAAATGTAACGTAAGTTACCGTGGAATTGCCCTAAAGTTAGAAATAAATCTAATACAGATAAAGATTAATAAATATAGCAAGGTTTTAATAGCACGATTCATATCGATTGATAACTTATTCATACAGATTGATATAGATTAAAAAAAAGAGGGATTTCGTTAGTATACTGAGGGAATGAGTATGTTTTAAATAGTTGCTGTGTGATATTAATATTTACATTCATAGATATAGCTTAATAGACATATAGATTTAAATGAATAGATAAACATGGAGATATAGATAGATAAGAGAAGGTAGATAAATGGATAGACAGATCGATTGATAGACAAAATAGAGATATAACAGGTAAAATACAGAATTTTTAGTTATAGAGGAAATGTCAACGATCTAGAAGCCAAATGGTAATCACACGCGATCATAATTACCGTCTTCTATATATACGTAGAAGAAATTCGTGGAGGAAACTTGAGTTAGGGTTCCGTGAAACAGTCTAATCTATATGTTGAAATGGATTTAAAGCACTTTTTATATTCCAGGGTGCCCCGTACCTACCACAACTCGTGGTTTAAGCGGGATGGGGCCCTGAAGTGCGCTTTGTTATTTTTGAACCAGACCAAGAGCCGAGCAAACCCCTGGTCTAACACCCCCAGAGGTATCGTTTCACTTGGAGGACTTTGTGACCACGACCCTTATTTAACGTTGCCCAGCCACCATTGGTAACGCTGGTGATCTTTGATCGGCTAGGATCGAACCCTGGACCCTCTGGTTACAAGTCCAACGCCTTACCGATCGGGCTACCATGGTCCCGATTTAAAGTACTCTCTGCTTGAAAACATCTTTCCCTTCCTTTACATTGATAAAGAACCGGCCACCTCGTCAAGAGATCAGAGAAATCTGACCTGGAGGAGGAGGTCCCGGGTTCGAATCCCGGCTCTGGTCTTAATGTACTTTCTCTCTCCTGTTCTGGTCCTTTCTTTGTGTGAATGTGTTGTTGTGCTGTAAATGGTTGCCTACCCTGTAAAGGGGTCCTTATGGCATGAGCGTAATGTGGAAGTCAGACTTCACGCTAAATTACAGTACAGTTGAAAAAGTGAAGCAGCAGGACTCCAAATTACCAGTCTACTGTCTGATCTTCTTGAGTAAAACCTTCCGCGCATTTACGCATGCGTCAGGTCTTCTCTGATCTTACCAAAATAGGGGTGTTAGGTAAGATAACAATAAGGGGAAGAATAATAAGAAGCATTTTGAGTCGTATCAAACAACGTGGAACGATGCTAATTTCAAATACATAGTTTAGTTGAATGTGTCAAAAGGATATAGCAGATGCAAGTTTTAAATTGAAAACTTCGGAAAGTTATCACCCAAAACCCATCTACCCTTTTTTAAGTGGAACTGTTCGCTAGTGCTAGGCGCGGTTTTCATGGACAGACAGTATCTAGCACAAGACAACAACAACAACAATGAAGAGACACATTTATTAATGTGAGCCAAAAAAGGAGAAATTCGTCCACTCACCCTCCATCCTGCCCGGCTGTTGTGCCTGTGCATCCGTATGGCGACGTCCCCAGCGAACTTCCTGCGGTCGAAGGGCTCCGAGCAGAGGGCCTTGGCCGCCCGAACGCCGGCGCCCGCGTCGTCGGCGCAGCCGCCCCACTGGAAGTCGTCCGGGGGCGGCTCCCGGGGAGAGGGGCGCCCGCAGCCGCAGGACCGGATGCGGCCCTCGGCGCACGCGCGGGCCACGCCCACCGCTAGCGCTGCCGAAGAGAGGGCGCTCACGTACGCCTGCTCACGGGTGCCTGCGGGAGGAAGTGAATATAGGGAATCATTTGATGTATGGTTTGGCTCTGATAAGATGACGCTCGACCTTGAACGAGCTCGCTTATATTTAGGTTGAAAAGGGAGAAATCCTTTGAATTTGCCTCAGCGCCAATTGTCGTTATCTCAACGCAAACCGGCTCTTCTCGCCATGGGCTCCTATATATGTAATTTTAGAAGTGGGGGTGGGAGGAGGAGGAGGCTAAGAGAAATTATATGTTTTAAGGCTTTAACTGAAAGAAAAAAAAAACTTTCATTTTCTTCTTCTGTCCCAAAGCAATAAAAGATAGATTTGGGGAAATTTCCTGTTTTAAAATTCGACGACGCTTAAACACTTTAACACGTTGACAACCACGATACGAAAAATTCGTAGCATATGAGTTTGACTAAAACCAATTAACTTGTAGACTTGTTGCTGACGTTCCCAGAAGCCAAATAGCTCTACTTATGCCTATTAATCGCATACGCACACGAATGGGTATGAAAACAGTCAAGCCAGGAGCTACGAGCTGACTCAATGTGGACTTCATCAGCTAAGCTCACACGCTACGAGTTATCTCGCAGCTTGGCAGTCACGTAGTTAAAGGGAGATTTTTATTTTCTTAAGACGACAGGTAGAAATTTGTTAACTAATACAAATTGTAACGATTTTAAAAGTATAAAATTGAAAAGTAGAGAGGGTTTTTAAAACAGTCATTCATTAATGGCTTATACTGAAATATTTTGAATGCTATTTATGTGTTTAAACTTTATTAAAATAACTGACAATACCATTATCCATAGGGGACTCCTCTGCATCCCCTCTCCTTTGGGCGCCCGTGCCCCTCAACCCTATTTTAATAAATGGAATCGTTTAAGTCTCAGTGGATTGGAAACCAACTTACCAGAAACAGACAAAGATAAAGAAGCTTTTAAATATTATAAGGAAACTAGCTGCCAGGGCAGCTAGATTAGCTTCCTGCGGCATGTTGATGCATAACGTCCTCCCTCTCTAACTTTTACCTCACTCTGAAGTTATATTATTTGATAGAATTTAATGTTCATTCGATTTCAAGACATACCACGCACGTGGCCCGGCGTTGCACGGGCACTTCGTGCCTTTAAAGTAGTGAGGAAATTTTCAAGAAACTACTCCCCGCCAAGGCGGCTCGCTAACAGTCGCTTCACGCCTTTACTTTTTTCCTATATAAAAAATCATTCGAATTATTGAGATGCTACGCGCCTTCAAGATGGTGAGGAGAGTTTCAGTAACTTCAGCTCGCTCAAAGAAAAAAAGCAGACATAGACACTCAGTTTTTAATATAAGTAGATGGCTTTTCAACAAATGAATGTTTCAAAATATTACAAGTAGCTAGCGATAAAACTTCTACGTAAGTGGCCCGCTTATGAGTTTCGTGTTTGATTTAGTTAAGCCTTCATTCAAAATTCTCATTATCATTGTTATTACTGTTTCATAGCAACGACGGTTTGCAAGAATGGATTTCATATTTAATCATTTATTAGGCTTAATCGCTTTAAACTTGACTACTTATTAATTGATATCTTCGCTAATTAAAATCGTATAATTATATAAATTGAAACTAATGAAGCCTGAAAAATTACCTATCTATCGGTACCTGGGGCCCTACTCTCATTGTATCGTCAATATAGTCGATACCGAGAATACGGGTTTTTTGTGCCCCGTGACGTCACATCTCGTGAGACACGAATAATCGCTAATCTCAAAGCCACTTCTAATTTAAGGTATCTAGAATCGCGCCGAGAAGTTTACGACAGGGTAAGAAGACGTGAGATGCCTTCCTCGGCAGTGAGAAGCTGTTTGTTTATTCCATTTTTTCTCAACGCGGGAGTGTGCCATAATGTTTATAACTTCTGAAAATGTGGTTTAGTATGTTTTTACATTGAGAGTTAAGATTTTTTCTTTATTTTGAGTTTGGAAGAGGTGAGAGTTTTATTTTGAGTTTGAGAATTTGGAAGAGGCATACATTTATCGGCAGTAATTGGAACTTTGCAACTTTGCTGATTATCTATTATCATCTTATTTTTGGCCAAAATTTTGCAAATTGAAATTACTTTAAGGTATGCCCAAAACTTAAATTTATATATCTACTTAACCAGTGTGACGATCTAACCCAAGGGGGAGAGAAACATTTCCTTTAATAAAATGAGCTCTTTACTCAAATTCTATTTCCTACCAGGGGAGGGGGGGGGAAGCATTTCATTTTTATTGTGTCGTATTTAAGTTTAATTTTTCCTCACAGAATAATTAAATCATTGTTTTTCAAGTCTTAAAATGATAGCAAAAGCATAAAACATGAATTTGTTTCTTTCAATTCTCAAACATAAAGTGTTTTAAATGCATTTTGGAAAAAAGATCCGCAGACTTGTGATTTAGGATCTCCATTTTTCTCTTATGCATTGCCCCAAAAATAGGGACTTGTACTTAATATTTAGAGAGTGAATATATATTTTTTATTGCAAAAAGGCCAAAATATCGCGAAAAGCAAAATTGAGTCTATCAAAATCATTGCAAAACGCTCAGCACATGCAGTAATTTTTACCCCTCTCAAACAACAAATGTTTTAAATACACGTTTTGAAAAAGTGATATCTAGACACAGGGCACGACTTTGTAGGACATTGAGAACGAGCTTTATGTGCTGCCCCCCCCTCAAATAAAAAAAAATATAATGAAGTAGTAAAATATTTTGGATTTTAAGTTTTTGAAAGAGTATTTTTAATTTATTTTTTATCTTGTCATAGTGCGATATGAAATTTCTCCATTTTAAAAACTTTATATGGATTTAAGGCCCCCCCAAACGTTGGTGCCCTGAGCCTGTGCCCCATATACCTATACCTTAATTTTGCCCTGCCCAGACATGTGATTTTTCTTTACTTAGCATTTAAAGACTGAAAATACAACTATAATTGCGAAAACAAAAATGAGTAACGCAAAAAGGGGACTTTTACTTAAAGCTTGAATTTTAAGCTATTATTGCGATGAAGTCAAAATATCGCTGAAAATAAAGTCATGAAGTTAAATGATTTAATTTAACAAATATTTTTATATATTAGTATTATTTTTTTAAAAGTATTTATAAATTTTTTCATGTTTAGTCGAAGCATTTGATACATTGAAATGAATTCGTATAATGTTATTTCGACACTTTACTTCGCTTACGCTTGTATGCTCGTATGTGTTGAAAAAAGCTACTATTTGCGATTTAAAATTCTAATATTTTTACATACCTGAAACACAACTTCTTAATCTGCCCAGATGCTTTTAATATTTGGCTCTCGAATCTTTTTGCCATCTAATTCGGAGGCTAAGCTAAACCAGAAAGTTGAAGCAAAATGCACGCGCGAAATTTGATGTAACGCGAGTGAGATATACTGTCATTTGTTTGGTCAATTGTTTTTCCTTCTCGATACGCGGTAGAAGGAGAGAAAATTCTCCCTTGGGCACATTAGGCTTTCAGAGTAGCACAAAATTTGACAAGCGACTACTTTTTCGGCTATTCTTGCTTGTCGTGAGGGAGTAATAGACGTCACTGGAAGTTCCAGGAAGTTTCAGAGTAGGGCCCCAGATTCGACTTTCAGTTCATTGGCGTTCAGGAGAAAGAAGCGTGACATAGAAAGAAAGATAGAAAAAAAGATAGAAAGAAAGATAGAAAGAAAGATAGAAAGATACTCAGTTTTTAATATAAGTAGATAGTTGATAGTGCTTTGTTTTTTTGATACAGGAATTCCACAATCTGAAAAAACTCCCTCAGCAAGACATGCTGCTCTTTGTAATTATGCACAGATGAGTTTGAGAAAATAAATTTTGAACAAAAAAATAATAATAACAATAAAACCATTACTTATTTATCCATTCATTCATATCAGTTGATCTGCATTTTCTAGCTAGAAAAAAATATCTGTGAAGAACTTAAGTCTGTGGAGGATGAAGTTCGTCGCTTAAGTTTGGTTTTCTAAAAAAAATTTTAGAAATTTCCGCTGAGTGTGTTTTGCGTTGCAACAACAACCCCTATCAACATGAGCAATGCAATTCAAAATGATTTTATTGAAATTCAAAGATTGTGAATTTGTGATACACTCAACATTTTTATTCATTAATTTGAATATGTTAGTAACACAATGTGATTCCTTTCCCCCTCCGGACTTTTATAATCGCGACTATTCTCAGTGATTATTTTCGACGGACTTAATGCTGACGGAGTGAAAAAACAACTTCAGAAGCCATTCTGAGCAAAGTGATGCACACGTAAGGCTTCCGAAATCCATCGTCTCCCCAGATTGCAAAGAGAGCCTATACTTCGCAGCAACTTAACTTGTCAGTGACGTCAATACGGGCGGAGCCAATAAGAGCTCACAAGCAGTCAGCGGTCTCCTCTAATTCGCCAAGTAGGCTGTGACGTTTTATCTAGCTCGTTTTTCATAGGCTAACGTCATGCTGTTGGCTCCGCCGGTAGTGACGTCACTGCCAAGTTAAACTGCTGCGAAGTATAATAGAATAAACTGACTCGCTTATTATTGTTGAAAGCATGAGAAGCAGGGTTTGCCAAAGTAGGCCCAGCCCGAAAAAACGCACCCGGTTTTTTTCGGGCGGGCCCACTTGAAAAAACCCACTATGTCGGTAAAGTGGGTTTTTTCAATAACCAGCACCAGTGGCATACGCAGACAAATCAAATCATTTCAGGGTGGATTTAGTTAAGTCTCTATGGGGGGGGGGGGGAGCACCTCATGAAATGTAGCTGAGAAAAGTGAATGTCTCGAATTTCTGCTTTAATGCCTATTTAAGTCAGCAAAAATGCATCATTAAAAACTTTTTTGTCATTAAAATTATTGTGAAGAAAGCGTTTTGATGGACACAGAGAATGATAAATTTAAATTAAAAAAAAAGTTCTTCATTGAAAAGGGTGTTGCTAAAACACTTGGCTATTACTACTATTAAAATCTGTCCGCGTCTGTCTGTCTGTCTGTCCGTCTGAAGTTTTTTTTTTAAATTTTCCTCACTACTTTAACATGTTGATTGCCACGCGTATTTACAACAAAATCCCCGTCAGGCCACCCGTGCCACTGTAAGATGCGTGCTCTGCTACCGCATGTCTGTTTACATTTCTTTCGGTACTCTCACCCCGATATCTATTACGATCCTCATTTATCACGTTATTACTCTGCACGAGCAGTTGTAATCTTTGCCGTGTACTGAGTAGTACAACTAATATCTCTGCCCATAATTTTTCAATAGTGAAGAGAAAGATGAAAAAGTCAGTGTGCAGTGATTCATATCGCAGTGAAAGGAAGACTAGTCACTGGAACGATCAAAGGCACGAGCAAATCTCAGAAAACCCACTACTTTTTGTCCAAGCTGCCCTGGTCAACCGCAACTTTGCAGTGAATGCTTCAATATTTTGCACTGTAAATAATTTTTTTAATAAACGATTTTAAAAAAAATTCAACAGTATTATTATCTCCTGTCATATAATTATCTAAATATGTTCGGAAATCCTTTGGAAGGAGTCACCCGACGTGGCCTGATGAGAACTCTTGCTGTCACCCGAATACGGGTGACGTGGCCTGATGAGAACTTTTGCTGTCACCCGAATACGGGTGACACGGCAGTTAACGTGTTAAAGGCGAGCCGCCTTGGCGGCGAGTAGTTTTCTCAAACTGTCTTCACTACATTAAAGCCCGTTCAACGCCGGGCCACGCAGCTAGTAAATATAATATTTTGGAAAATTTACGCTCTAATAGTGTTAATATTGCAAATTATTTTACAATTGTTTCCAGTACTGGGTTTAAATTCAATTTGCAGAAAATTATTTTTAACAGAATTAAATGACTGAAAAAAAAAATCGGCATTTCTAATACACAGGTTTGAAATAAACATGAATAAAATGGAACAATAGGATAATCATAAGCATGACGTACAGTAAAATAAATATACACGTCAAAACAAAAGAAATCTTTCTCTTAATTTTGTCCTATACTTAATTATCTGTTCTGAAAGCTTTTCTCATTTTTCGATTTGAAAAAAAGGAAAATTAAAAAAAAAAACTTAGCTTAAATTTTTGAAATTTCTGATTTTGAGCGTTCTGAAAATTTCAGAGGAGGCTGCAGCCCTATCAGCCCTCCCCCTGAGTACGCCACTGTACTGCACATTGAAAACATTTACCTAAAACAAAGAAAAAAAATCGAATATTTTGATCAATACTAGGATTGGAAATTAGTATTAGTCTCAATTTAGTAATAATATTTAGTTTTGTCACGATATTTAGTTTTAGTCAGTATCAGTAGTACTTGGTTCAGAAATTGCCATCTTCCTCTCCTGAGAACTTATTAGGTATTGTAAACACAACTGCACGTGAATTTCACTTATTTATTTGATTCTGTTTTTAATAATTAGAAGATCAAAATAAGCAATAATTATTCCACCCTATAAATTCAATTCAATATCAATTTAAACAAGAAGTTCTGTCAAGAACTAAACGAGCCTACTTTGCCGTACACCGACATTGGCATTCCAGAGTCTGATCAATATTCTCTTAATTATCTGAGACTGAAAATTATATCTAACATACCTTTTTATCACTTAAAGCTGATTTCTAAAAACAAAATATACCTCTCTCATCACATGAAATAGACGCGTAAAAAGTAAATAAGCGAATAAATAAAGTTGTAGCACCTTTTAAAGAATATAACAGTTATAGTTTTTCCGTAGAAAAATTCGTCAATCGTTTTCAAAATAAATAAATACATAAATAAAAATACAAAGTACATCAAAACACATTTTATCAAAAAAAAAAAATCGTCCGTTAATAAAATGTCTCTAATTGCATTTTTAAGGTAGTAGTCTGGTAACTTGGGTTCAGAAAATCGAAAAAATTTTTTTCGCTTAATTTGAAAGTACAATATCTTGAGAATATACTGTGAAAATTTCAGACAGAAATTCAAAATATTTCGGGAATCAGAATGAGTTTCCTAGAGCGCCTCGGAGTTTGTTATTAAACTTTAAACGCGTTTTTCTCAAAACATTGTTTTTTTGGTCGGCCCGGGTCCTAACTTTTTTTCTACTGACTGATTGCTTTCAAATTTTAACAGGCTGCTCTACACACTCATAATTCTCGTCGGAGCTAACGAGAATTTTTTTCACCCCTAACTTTTTATTTTACAACCCTTTCTTTGCTAAAATAAAAGGACTTTTTTTTTCAAAGTCCGCCATTTTATTATTTACCCTTGAAATTTAACTTCAGTAGTTCCGACCAGAATGACATGTCTATTGATTAAGAATAATCAAGAATATTTGATTTCAGATAACATCAAGAGCCAAAATCACCCGGGCCATCCACGTGCATTTTTTTTTTTTTTTTAAGGTTCCAACTTTGAGTGACAATAATAATAGTAATAAACTACTAAATTTTTTCAAATAATTTTTTTTTTACATTTTCAATATGTACATAAAAACACTCTTAATATTCAAGATGACTCATTTTCATTTTCCTATAAAAAACCACCCTCCAAAGAAGTCATGAAAATAGGCATTAGTTACCAGACTACTACTACCTTAATCTGTTGCCAGTTGAAAAAAAAATCGTGTCAAAAAAAATTATATAGAAATTACTCATTTTTTCCCCAGCCTGCGTTTCTGCCATGTTTGCTGAGTCAGAGTTAAAGTCGATGATTCAGAGTTGGAGTTGAAAAGTCAGAGACTTCAGTCGGAGTAAATAGAGTCAAAGGCTCTAAAATTCTAATAGTAGGAGTCGGTCATTTTTTCCGAGTCAGCATTCCGCAATGGTTGCGGAGTCAAAGCCGGAATCCTTAAAACAGCTTATTCAGGAAAAATATTTTCCACACATTCTTCACTAAGAGCATTTTACAACAAAATTTGTTTGAAGGAAATTCGCCTTTAAGTTCAAGATTTACATTAAGCTTAAATTTCCCCGTAGGCGCTAATGTTAAGAGCAAGAATCTGAGAAACTGTCACGTCTAGCATTATGAGGTAATTCATGACCTCTCAGATTTTCTCCCCAAAAATTACCAAATGTTTATTATCTTATTGAAAGACCAAATCCAGAATGTTTTGCTCTAAAGTTGAGTTGTTTAGTTTTTATGGGCCCCTAAAGATGAAGGTGCGGCATCAAAAATTAAGCGGATTTTCAAGACATGGAAGTTGCCATGAGCCAAAACTCTTACCAGGAACTGTTTAACTCCAATTTTCTTTTTGTATATGAAATATAGAAGGTTGAAACTTTACAAAATGAATGTTAAATTTGTGGTAAGTTGTTGCCGTAAGGTCAGTGAAGGCCCTCAAAACAAGGCATTTTTGACGTTTTTTAGAGTTTTTGAGGTCCAAAAACAGCTTGTACATTTCAGTTGGCACGGCAAAAGTAGTGTCGTTTGAAAGACCAGTGGGCACTTAAAAATAATCTACTTATATTAAAAACTGAGTATCTTTCTCACTATCTTTCTTTCTAACTATCTTTCTATCTTTCTATGTCACGCTTCTTTCTCCTGAACGCCAATGAACTGAAAGTCGAACCAGGTACCGATAGATAGGTAATTTTTCAAGCTTCTTTAGTTTCAATTGATATAATTATACGATTTTAATTAGCGAAGATATCAATTAATAAGTAGTCAAGTTTAAAGCGATTAAGCCTAATAAATGATTAAATATGAAATCCATTCTTGCAAACCGTCGTTGCTATGAAACAGTGATAACAATGATAATGAGAATTTTGAATGAAGGCTTAACTAAATCAAACACGAAACTCATAAGCGGACCACTTACGTAGAATTTTTATCGCTAGCTACTGGTAATATTTTGAAACATTTATTTGTTGAAGAGCCATCTACTTATATTAAAAACTGAGTATCTATGTCTGCTTTTTTCCTTTGAGCGACCTGAACTTACTGAAACTTTCCTCACCATCTTGAAGGCGTGAAGCATCTCAATAATTCGAATGATTTTTTTTATATAGGAAAAAAGTAAAGGCGTGAAGCGCCTGTAAGCGAGCCGCCTTGGCGGGGAGTAGTTTCTTTAAAATTTTTTCTCACTACTTTCAGGGCACGAAGTGCCCGTGCAACGCCGGGCCACGTGCGTGGTATGTCTTGAAATCGAATGAACATTAAATTATATCAAATAATATAATTTCAGAATGAGGTAAAAGTTAGAGAGGGGGACGTTATGCATCAGCATGCCGCAGGAAGCTAATCTAGCTGCCCTGGCAGCTAGTGTATAAATAACCGAGGAAAGTTCAACGTGCTTTTAGTTGCGTAAGGCCGAAATATGAAAAATGTCATATTTTACCGATATTCAAACGGTCATAACTTCCTCTGCCAACAACATATTGAAATATTTTTTTTGCCAATGTCATACTCTATTATTTGTCTTAACAGAACAGTTAAGTCCTTTGAGGCGAAATGTGAAATTTTTTTTTACAAAAAATATACATAAAAAAATAAATTTTTTGTAAAAAAATTTTTCACATTTCGCCTCAAAGGACTCAACTGTTCTGTTAAAACAAAGAATAGAGTATGACATTGGCAAAAAAAAAATTTCAATATGTTGTTGGCAGAGGAAGTTATGACCGTTTGAATATCGGTAAAATATGACATTTTTCATATTTCGGCCTTACGCAACTAAAAGCACGTTGAACTTTCCTCGGTTATTTATACGAAATTTTAAAGTGCTTACATTGGTCTTTCAAACGACACTACTTTTGCCGTGCCAACTGAAATGTACAAGCTGTTTTTGGACCTCAAAAACGCTAAAAAACGTCAAAAATGCCTTGTTTTGAGGGCCTTCACTGACCTTACGGCAACAACTTACCACAAATTTAACATTCATTTTATAAAGTTTCAACCTTCTATATTCCATATACAAAAAGAAAATTGGAGTTAAACAGTTCCTGGTAAGAGTTTTGGCTCACGGCAACTTCCATGTCTTGAAAATCCGCTTAATTTTTGATGCAGCACCTTCATCTTTAGGGATCCATAAAAACTAAACAACTCAAATTTAGAGCAAAACATTCTGGATTTGATCTTTCATTAGGAAATTAAACATTTGGTAATTTTTGGGAGAAAATCTGAGAGGTCATGAATCACAGGCGTGACACTCTCTCAGATTCTTGCTCTTAAGTTTTTTGAACTGTTCAAAATTGAACGAAAAAAATGTTCCAATTAGAAAGTGAAATATGGAATGAGGTGTCATGTAGATGAGGTGTCGTTACATAAGAAAAAGCTGCATGCCCTATACTGTACAAAAATACTGCAGTACTACTGGAAAACCTCTAGGAAACTAGAATCGCATAATTTTTTTCTAGTAACGGTACAGCTATTGTTTAAATAAAATTGCTTGGGTTACTAAAAAATAAGCTGCACTACCGTTACTAGAAAACTTTATGTAAGTCCAGTTTACTGACTGTTTTTTTTTTTTTTTTTTTTTTTTAAATAGGAATACACTTTTTTAGTGTTAGGAAAAAGTTTATTGTGACAGTCGAATGCATATTTTAGAAAGTAATTTACTATTCTCTCTTATCAAAGTCTTCAACTCACTAATGAAGTCACGTCTTTATTTTAAAATTATTTATGCGATAAGACTATAATTCACCATCAACAACTAATGAGGAGAAAAATTAAAAAGATTACATTTAGAAATCAGCGTATATCGGACAAGACAAGACTCGGCTGTTTTCAAAGAGAAAGCTTATCCGTTTTACGATCGTAGCCGAACGCTCCAACACTGGAACGCAACTTATGCCTCTGAAATAAGATGGTTGTACCCGAAAGCTCTTCTGGAGTCGATCGTGAATCATCCTTTAAGGACGTGGATCAGATAAGTAACCAGTTTGAGAAATTATCTCTTGAAACCGGCTCCACGAAACTGATGAAAAACTATCCGAAAAAACTCCCCTATTCTTAAGACATGATTTCATTATTTTCAATGGAAATGGTAAAATGAAAGGAGAAAACATTGCAGTGTCTTCATTCGGATGCAACACAACTGTCAATATATTCGTCGGCTAGTTTTGTGGCTTTGCGTCGCAACAGGGCTGACGGGGACATCGACTAACTTTTAAAATGGCAAAAGAATTTTCTGAACGGCTTTACTCGTACATTTACTATTGGAAAAGTTTCGTCAAGAACCCGGCGGGAATTTTCTAATTTTTCCAAGTTATTTCACGATTTACTAAAAATTAGATGGAAGCGTTAGGATCTCTACTTGTACATAAAAGATTTTTTGAGTAATAAAGATTATTATACATTCTTTGAAAGTGGCCGATATAATAATTCAGTATATGTTAAAAAATATATCGCTCATGGGCTGCAAGCGGCACAGCTCAAAAAATCATGTTTTGAGATAAGTGAGTTTAAAGTTTTCATTGCTAATAGAAATGCATAAGAAATGCTTTAGTTTATTGCTGCCGTATTGCAGCCTAATATTGCATTACGAGTTGTGCTCGTATTGCTGCTGAAAAGAATGTGTACTTTTGTATTTACACCTGTTCTTAGTCCAGAACGCGTATTTTTCGAGTTGTGCTTTTATTGTAGCCAATGAGCAATATATATATATATAAGTGAAGAAATAGATAAATAACATGAATGTCTTTTAAATGGTTTCACTCCATTCCTCAGAAAAAAAATTACGCTGTCAAGACATGTATTCTGGCGCAGTTAATAAAATATAAAGCAGCCATTTTGTACTTCGAGCTCAATTTTTCAATACTAGAGACACTCAATTGTTAACTCCCAACAGCAATACTGTTTTACGTACGTTTTCCGATGTTTAATATCGCATGAGGATGCTAATCCAGAGTGAGCTCCTCTGCAGTTAACCTTTTAACTGTCATGCCCGAGATAGTCTCGGGCACGGCTTGTTTTCGAAAATGGCACGCCCGAGTATTACTCTGGGTAATTTTTTTTTTTTTTTTGAGTGCATCGTATTGTTATACCCGAATATATATCGGGAGACGTTTATTTCGGCTTCATCTCTTTGTCAAACCCGACTGTATCTCGGGTTTGTGCTTGGAAAAGTGTTAAAAATCAAAATAACTTGACAGTTAAAGGGTTAATGAGCCAACAGTCGACTGTTAATGGGACTCAAAAAAGCATTCGGTGAGGCGGGCAGCTGAACGAGACAGAGAGAGAGGAACAAGTATCACTTCCGACGAAGGTACGTGACTCCCTTTCGACCTCTCTCCGGAATAGTGGTCCTCTACGGATCTGCCCGCAGCAGACGATCCTCGCACGATTCCCATTTTCGAGGTCGAGGACGCACGCCGGAGGACACGGAGCGGCGAGCGCTTCTCCCAAAATCGAGAGATTGTATTTCCTGCACATTATTTAAGCTAAGAAACACCGTTGATTTGACACGGACACCCCTCCCTTGAGGGACTTGGCAGCGACAATATTTCGGAATTGACGTCCTAAAAACGAAAGTGTAGTCCATCTTTGATGAAGTTCGGGAAAGGGGTGAGGTTTAAAAACTTCCCTTCAGTAATTTCAAACTGAAATTCCAGAAAATGAAAATTTGACTAAATTTTAGTGATGTTAGAGGATGTTCAAAACATTCGCTTTAAATCATTAAGAAGTTGAGGCTCTAAAAACGCAGTTTTTGAATACCTTTGGTAGCAGCAAAGAGAAGGAATAAGTTAGGAGACCTCCTGCCTACCACTTTTTGTCTAAATCTCTATATATTATAAATAAAATAATGTGGCACCCTACTCCCCAAAACATGCGTGAATTAGATGCGTAGTATAAGAGGTTAGTACAAAAATTAACCTCTTTGAAAAAATTCTGGATCCGCCTTTGTATAAACTAGAGAAAAATGTTCTCATTATTGACTTTCCGTGGTGTTTAATGTGTAACGAGAGCTGGAGTGTCAATTTCCCACTTTTCGCACTTTTACCCTTATGATGGTTGTCTTAGTTACGGCGCTATGGAGTTTTTCCCCACTTAGCTTTTGCAACAATGGTTAAATGCAAGCGATTAAAATTGCTTTGTGAGAGACTGTTATTCAATTGATAAATCAACGTTAATAAAATACTTTTTGAAGTATTTTTTCACTGTAGACATTTTTTTATCGTCTTCTGGCATCTCGGTTACTCATGATGGTAGGTCTTGCTAAAACAAACTGTTAAGCACTGGATTTGTTAGAAAACATTTAGAAATAACTGAGATATGAGGATAAAGGCTTCTCTGGATTACATAATGAAATTTATTTCTATGATCTTTATAATGCGCTTTTATTAATTTCACATGTAGGTTTGTTTGTTTGTTTGTTTGTTTGAACGCGCTAATCTCAGGAACTACTGGTTCGATTTGAAAAATTCTTTTTGTGTTGAATAGTCCATTTACCCAGAAAGACTTTAGGCTACAGTTTGAAAAGATTCGATAAGCGATTCGTTTTTTACTCTAATTCAAGGCAATTTTCACGTAAATCGCCGAATACTGGGGTTAAAAATTACTTGCACATATTAATGTTATATATCGTTGGAAGCAGAAAAATTTTGTCCGTCCTATGTAGTTTGTTCCGATTCTCTAACTTAAACATAGCACGAGTTATTCAATTTTTAAACTTGCCTTTTGCAAGGCTTCACCCGATTTCTTGCAATACTTGGTTCATTAAAACCATCAATAAAAAATAAACTAATTATTCCACAGTTTTGATTTTTACATCATTGGATAGAGCGATATTTTTAACCCCAGAATTGATTCGACTTACAGCCGAAGAACCAAGCTTTTATCTCCACTAGAAAAAAAGTTACAAGCGTTTGAACTTTGAGTTCGAAAACCTCTTTTCTGATCAAATTATTAACGTTTTATTGCGTTACTATGCCGACATCTTTTAAATTCATTGTTGGCTCCCTTTTCTTCATTTCGTTTCTTACAAGCATTTTATTTTACTGCGTTTCTAGGCTCTCCTAGCTGTGTGGTATATAACAAGGCAAATAATTCCTTTTAGTTCGGTACAATTTCAAAGATTTTAGCCTTTAATATTTAATTGTGACATATTGTAGCAATTTGATATTTGACAGCAAACGTGCCTTTTAACTTTAAAAAAAATAGTGGGGAAGACCGCAGATATTGTCCATATCGTTTTTGTTTCGTACTGCTATTGTTTTCTTATTCTTTTGACTTTTTTTCTTATGCAATAGGTATGTAAGTAGGTTTCAAATGAGTCAAATATTATTTTATTTATTTATTTATTTTTTAATGATTTAAGATAGTTACTAATCTAAGCAAATAATATGATTCATCATATTTTTGTAACGTTTTTACTACTTTGTATCATTGGTACTAAACACATAATTTAATTGCATAGTATTTTTATATTGGGTAGTGTTTAATTATTCTTTTAACGTTTTTTTCCTTATGTATCACATATATACGTTGGCTTCAAATGAGTCTAACTTTTTTTAATGGTTGCATATAGTTACTAATCTAAATAATTTGATTTGTCAAGGTTTAGTACAACATGGGTACTTATCTAAACACATAATAAAAGTGCGTGGTATTTTTATATTGGGTATTGTGTTGTGTAGTACATTTTTACAGAGGTAGCCCGTGCAACGCCAGGCCACGCAGCTAGGTCTTTTTTATGAGTAAATAATTCGATTGACTTTTTAATGCAGGAAAGCTCTTTAGCGAGCCGCTTTAGCGCGGAATTTGTTAAAATTTTTCTTAGTATTTTAAAGGCGAGCCGGCTTGGCGGCGAGTAGGTTGTTTAAACTTTCTTCACTACTTTAAAGGTGAGGCACCTTGGCGGCGAGTAGTTTTCTCAAACTGCCTTCACTACATTAAAGCCCGTGCAACGCCGGGCCACGCAGCTAGTACAAATATAAAAGTAATATATTTAGTACTATTATTAATACTAAATGTTAAACTATATTTTTCATGTTGATGTATTATAAAGGTTTCAGTTGTTTGTATATGTAAGTCTGAATAAAAAATAAAATTCACGTTCTTTGCAAACATAAATGTAATTTAACACTTTTATTAATACTAAAGGCTAAACTATATTACATGTTGATGTATTATAAGGTGCATGTAAACTTATAATACGACATGGTTTAAAGCTTTACAGTTTGATTAACTCTAAAAGCGTATTTTTCAGTTTTTTTAAAACTATAATTTTAATTATTATCTTTATCTAATGCTGTTAACAGATAACGGGCCACTTAGTATTTCTATCGCGAGAAAGTAGTATAGCTTTGAAATATAAATTAGTAGTAAAGCCGTTAGTATTTAAACGGCTATGATCAAACTAGTACACAAATAAATACCAGAGAATAACAAAGATTAGTTTTTAGTGTCAACCGTTTAAAATTTTAGACGCGTTGACAGTTTCTTTCTTTTTTTCTCACATAGTTTATTTTATGGAGCATTTACTTAAGAAAATTAGGTGAAGTTTAGTAATGGAAACATTACCTTATTTCTGAAGTACATTTACACTAAAAAGAGTAAAATAAAAATATTTTTGAAAAAAAAAAAAAAAAGAACCAACTTCAGAACTTCACTCGGCAAGTGCTCTAAAAAGTAAAAAATGATTTTATTCTTAGAACGCCATCGATACTACATTTAAAGATAAGTTTTGAAGTCGGTGCAAATACTATAGGTAAAATGATGTTTAACTAAATTTTGCCAACATTTTTCAGAGAAAACCATTAAAAATTAAGAGCTGAATATTTGTGCCATTACATAAATATGTAGTTGTCAATGTAGTGTACGCAAATGCGATGAAAGAACCTGGATTCATTGAAGTTTATATGGGTGATTTTCTCAACACGTTAACTTTTGCCAATGCCAAGTAGGAAAAATTCAACTTGTAATTAATTAATTATTGTTAATATTTGTTTAAAGACAACTCATTTAAGATCACAAATCAGTGCTCAGCAACGAAAAAAACTTAAAAATAAAATTTTAATGAGAGTTTTAAGTTTAAGTTTAATGTAAAAAGTGTAATTACCATCTCCCGGCTTAAACACTTCCCTAACTCAAGAAATATTTTTAAAACTTTATTCATTTGATAAATAATGACATAGAAAGCAAAATACACCATTTAGAATATTGCTTCATATATTTTTTTTACATTATTTACAAACAAAACAGATTAAATCTAATTTTTTAAAGAAATAGTAGTATTTTTCGTTGGAATTTTAAACTTTTACAATACCAACTTTTTTTTACTGCAAAGGGTTACAAGTTTCTTTATTTTTTCATTTGTCTGTTTTACATTTATTTTTATTTAGTCTATAAAATATTAACTGTAGGCGGACTCGAAGCATAATGAGTACAAGAAAGATCGGTTTCGCAAGAAAGGCAAGTTAGCATGCGTAAACCTAACACTGATTTGTTAAGAAAAGAAGAAAATAAATACCTTTGTGCGATAGATGTAAAGTTTAAATCCAACGTTAAAAATGTACAGTATACCTGTATATTTGTGCATTTTTAACGTTGGATTTAAACTTTACTGATTTGTTATTTTCATTCCAAACCATCTGATGAAGCTTCATGATATTTGGAACTGACTTCAGATTTTTTGGTAGCAGGGTTTCAACTCGCTTTATATCAGTCTCTGTGACGGTGAAGAGCCTTACTTTTAATGCTTAACGCAATTTAACATAAAAGTAAACATAATTACAAAATAGAACGAATAATTATTATTATATAAGTATTTTAAGTCATAAGTTAGCTAAAATAATAATGAATTTGTTCTAAATTATTCTAAGAATAAAAAAAAAAACAGAATTATATAACTAACAAGGAGAAATTTAATTCAGATTTTAAAAATTTACTTTTGAAAAATATATTCCTTTAATGTTGATCTGTTTCGTAGATAAAAACTATTTTGGAGTTCAAAATATTCTAAACTACTTTTTTCATCTCCATTATATCATTTGAACTTTACCTAAAGAGTATAATAATTTAACAACTAACAGTTTGAAAAAATAAATAAACAAAATCCAAATATAAAAAATAAAATTTCGAATTTATACTTGAATTGTTAACCATAACTAAACAATAATGTAAATGTTACAGACTGTTCTTAGAATAGAAGAGACAAACAAAATTGTGTAGAAAACTTACCATGAAAAATTTCGTGGAAATAAAATACAATTAACGTTTGGATTTATTTTTAAATGCTTAATTTTGTTCTACTCAGTGAGAGAAAAACACTTTGAAACACAAAATATTCTAAACTACTTTTAAAATATTGATTAGAATAGTTAAATTTATAAAATTTTATTCTTATTAAGTTTTAAAATTTAGATGTAGCTAATTAAACAACTAACAACTTCCATACAACTAAATATCATTCTTTCTAAATTATAATGAATTTTAAAGATTGAACAATGTGCCTAACTTATTGCCATTTGAATTTGCTAAAAGTATTAAAAAATAACACAACAATATAAATAACGTGCATTAAAATTTTTGAAATCCATTAAAATGTCACTCTCCCGAAACCACTTCGTAAGTGGGGACGGAAATGACAGGGACGGAAATGACAAAACAGTGGGTTTTCGAAAACAGTGTGAAAAGTGTTTCATATCTTTAATTTAACTGTTGATACCTTAAAAGTGTTCGCAAGAACAAATTCGGCAGTGGAATTTTTTTTAATTTTATTTAAATTTTCTGGAAGATAACCAGGGGGACGGAAATGACATTGAATAAAGTCACGCATAGAATTTTTAAGATAAAACAAGCCTCACACACCCTAAAAGTTGTGTAAACTTTGTTTAAAGCGTATTTTTCTGCTGAGAAGAATGTTCTTAAACATTTTGAGCTATTTTATTATGAACTAGCACCATTTATAGGATTTTATTGAAGGTTTTTCTACTTGGGAGAATTTTTTTTCAAAACCTGGGGACACGTATAAGTTGAGCTCTCTATCAAAATATGTAAATATGATAAGGAATGCTTATATGGAACATTGAAGTACACACTTGTACTGTATCATAATGCATATGTATTAATTTTTAAAAATGTTTCTTCATATAGTAATTTTTTTTTAAAGTTGACAAATGTGTGTGGGGACAGGGGACGGAAATGACATTTTGCATATATATTATTTTTTTAAATATATAATTTAAGTGCAAAATAGTGCCAATGCACGTTGTCATTACTCTTTATAAGCATCTTGAATAGAACATAGCATTAGATAATGAAAATAGGTGTTTAATTGGAAGATATGGATGAAGGACACAAAAGTTAACGAATTGAGAAAATAACCCATATTTATAGTTGAATTATAGCTTTGTATGATTCTATTTAGTGTTTTTGGGCTGACTTTAAAACGTATGTTTAGATTTAGTATCGATGATGTTCAAATAATCAAAATATTTCTTACTTTTTAGATTACTTACCGAGTGCGGTTCTGAAGTCGATTCAATTTTTCTTTCAAAAATATTTTTATAAAAGTGACAGTATAGTTTTTCCTAAGAAGTGCAGTTTTAATTTATCTACATTTGTGCTGCAGTTGTGTGCAATTGTTCAGAGAATTTTGATTGCGAATGTTTGTTAGACATTACACAACTCAAAAAATGCTTAAAGTAGTATGTTCAAACATAGTAAGTATTTTGAAACAATATGTTCCACGGACGCAGTGGAAGGGAAGAGGGGGGGGGGGGCTTGCCGATCAGAAGTTTAAGCTATTAAGCTACATAGTGGATCAAAAATATAGGAGTTAGCAAAATTGTCATCAAGCTCTTGGCAATAGGTTCAGCTTTCAACACTATAAATCCAATTGCCAAAAGTAAAAAATTAATAAATAGCAATAATAAGCAAAGTAAAACTCACCTCTGAGGAGATCTTGACCAAAGTTGGGTGCTTTCTCCACGGAGGAGCAATTCCAGCGGTGAGTTCGGAATACTTGTTGACAGGCATCGGCCACACGTCTCGAAGCCGAGCTAAGGACAGGCATGAGGGCCAGGTTGGCCTTGCAGGCCGCCTTTTGCACAGGGGCCAGGACGCCCGACCTGGCTGCGCGGACGCAATCCGATGGACTTTCCCATGACAAGGACTTACGGCTGCGTTGCACACCTCTGCAAGACAAAGACAAGGTTTGATCAACGTAAGAATAAAGGAGCATAATGATTTTTTAAAGTTGAAAAATTCGGAATAAAACATTGCATTGTAGACGAAAGAAGAATGCAGGTGTAAATTTTTGCCTATGGGCCCTGCTTGAGTTTGGTCTGGCCTCTGGCCCAAGATAGGCTGTGATGACAAAGCGAGGTAATATTTGCAATTAGTAACTCCTCATCCTACAGCTTCACAAGAAGTAATGAAATAATGCTCTTGTCAAATGAAAACGTGCAATCTAAATTTCGGAGAGTTGTCTCATTACATTTCTTAAACTGAATTATAAAACAACGGAGTAAAAGATAAATTACTCTTGATCTCAATAAGAACATAGACTTCATTTCACTCCAGGATCCCCGGTTAGATGGGGCTCTGAAGAGTTCTCATTCTGTTTTTTTATCCAGCTGAGGAGCCGATCAAACCCCGGGTCCAGTAAGTATTGATTCACTTGGAGGACTTCACCACAACCCATTTTTAACTTGCCCCAGCCACCATTAGAGAACACGATGGATCTTTGATCGGCTAGCATTAAATCCAGGACCCTCCGGTTTTGAGCGCGACGCCTTACCCGTCGGGTCACCACTGCCCAGTACGGTTAGATATTTGGCGATATATTGGACGATTATTTCCATCTTTTACAATACGGGTAAAAAAGTGTTTCCAGAGAAAACACGAAGATCATAGTTGTAACAAGACCTTTAAACACTGGGGGAGGGGGGGGGGACTGATGGAGTTCGAACATCATTGAGGTGTAGTCCACGACGTTCTACCATGAAATATCCGCACTGATGCTTTTAATACAGAAGCAGAGTCAGAACATTTTTGGGAAAAGAAGGTGAAAAAATAAATAAATAAATAAAACTCCTGGTATATTTCCGGTTATTGATTTTTTCCACAAGTAGTACTACTGTTCATGTGTTTCATGCCTGATTTCATTTTAAAGCTCTTCTTGAATGGACACATATCCAAACAATGACGACAGATCGTAGCCTGTCATGTCCACATGCAACTTCTTTCTTTTAGGATTTGTGAAGAGAAAAATTTAATAGATCGTAAACGAAACTTGATTTAAAACGCATAACTGGAACGAAATTGCACCTGGCTCACAGGAATCTAACCTATCTCGCTCAGTAAGGTGGGGAAAAAATTCACTGAAAATTAAAAGACAGTTTAAACAGGAATGCTGTCCAGGTGTCACAAGAGCAGTACGAGGCATATTTGACTCAACCCAAATCTGTAAAAAGACAAAAAGTGTGTTAACAGACGTTACACAAAAATACTTCGATTACGTACGGTTTTTTCCTACTATTACTTCGTAAGAATACGTTTGCAGCTTTTGTAAAACTATATGAACACGTTTTAGTTAACGAATCAGATTCCTTTTTATTTTGGGGTGGGAATATAACTATAAAGCTCTCCTTTTTAGCCTACTTTCCCGTTAAAAATAAAAGAAAGACGAAAAAAGTATTAAAAGTAGCTTAATGCATCGAAAAAATATCGCAAAGTCCAAAAAATATCGCCAAGTTAAAAAAAATATCGCCAAGTCCAAAAAATATCGCCAAGTTAAAAAAATAAAGAGGTAAAATGAATATCGAAAAATTAAAAATTTGAAAGTAGGGTATTGAGATGGGGAATTTGTGTGTCGGTCGGTCTGTCGGTCGGTCGGTCGGTCTGTCTGTCCCCCCCTAATAACTTTTGAATGAACATTCCGATTTGGACAAACTTTTTTTTGTTGGAAAGATCTCGGCGAGTACAGCTCATACAAACTTTTTTGATTTGAACAATTTTTGGTTCAACTTTGAGCCGTTCAAATAACCGGTCCCGCGATACTAACTTTTTAATGAACAGTCCGATTTGAACAAACTTTTTTTTGTTGGAAAGAACGTTTCAAGGATACTTCATTCCCGTATTTACATTTCCGATTTGAACAATTTTTCATTCAACATTGAACCGCTCAAGCAAGCTGTCACCCCTAATAACTTTTGAGTAAACAGTCCGAAAAAAAATGACTGACTGTGCAGACGATTTTTTGTTTATTTATTCATTTGTTTTATTGAATTTATTATTATTATTATTTTTGGCAGACGATTTTTTTTGTAACAAAAATGTTTCATTCACTAGGGCATTTTATTCTTTATTTATATTTAACAACTGGCAACGGATTAAAAGTGAAATTCGAGACATTTTATCAACGGACGAGTTTTTTTTTTCTTTTTTTTTTCTTTCTTTGATAAAATGTGTTTTGATGTACTTTGTACTTTTATTTTTTTTTTTGAAAACAATTGAGGAATTTTTCTACGGAAGAACTGTAACAGTTACATTCTTTAAAAGGTGCGACAAAACTTTATTTATTCATTTATTTACTTTTTATGTGTCTATTTCATCTGATGAGAGAGGTATATTTTGCTTTTAGAAATCAGCTTCAAGTGCTAAAAAGGTAGTTTGACATAATTTTTAGTCTTAGGTAATCAAGAGAATAATGATCAGATGCTAGAATGCCGATGTCGATGTACGGGAAAGTAGGCTCGTTTAGTTCTTGACAGAACTTCTTGTTACTTCATTTTACGTAGTAAGGGAAGTATTGTGATCACGAAAAAAATTTCACTCAAATTTCGGTCTAAATTTTGACTTTGCTCACCCCTGAATGAATATCGCGTAGTTTTTTCGACCTGTCAGCACGTGCATATGTACCTAACAACATACAAACAGCCGAAAAATAAATTTCGACCACCCCCGAGTAAATTACGACGAGTTTTCTCGTAACGTCTGTATGTACGTATGTGCGGATGTATGTGCGTATGTGGCTCGCATAACTCAAAAACTATATGCCGTAGAAACTTCTAGCTTGGTATGTAGGCTCTGAGAGGGGTCTAGTTGTGCACCTCCCCTTGTGATTGCATTCGAATGTTCCCAAAGGGGTCTTTTACCCCTTTTTGGGGGTAAATCAATGTTAATTTCAATACAGACTCAAGTGATATGAATTGGCGCCACCACTTGGCGACATGTCGCCAAGCTTTTGTTCGCCAAGTGTTTAACGCCAACTTGGAGACAAATTTGGCGAAAAAATTATTTTTTGAATTTGGGTTCAACTTGGCGCTATTGGCGAGATTTTGCGAAAAATTCACTAAATGATATTAAAATCAGCAATATTTAGAAAAATAACCATTGTAAAATATTTTTTGCATTGTTTCGTGGTAGATTAGGGGAGTAAATATTTGAATTGTTACCTTGCTCACTCCAAGCACTTTTTTTAACACTTAAGGCAACTACTAAGAAATTTACACGTAAAAGGAAGTAGTGTGGGGTCCATACCAGATTTTTTTTAAATGTATAGCACAAGCGCAGGCTGTGCGGGTACAGCTAGTATAAATATAAACATTGGCACATGGCAGTTTGTTTACTCATCTGGGAGCGAAAAGAAAACTATCTACTTAAATCAACGAATTTATCGACACAGATTAACCTAATGTATACACAGCCACTGGAGCTTCCCAACGTGAGGAAATTATCGATAATGTTCCTTATTTCAATATCAAGATCAATCAATCTATTCAAAGGTACATTTTAAATGAATTTGGCGAGGCATTTTAAACTTTATTTTTTTAAGCAGAAGATGATGCATTTATTTGATAAAAGGTAGGAACATTTGACAATGATAATTATTTGTATTAAATTGCAGAGCGTATTTTTTGGTAGTACGGAGTAATAACACTTTATTGAAATATGTTTTGCAAGTGTTTCGTTTTAGTGAAGCAAATATATCCCAAGTAATAACACTTCCTAAAAAGTGTTCATGACACAGAACTAGATTTTATTTGAATATATGGGTGAAAAAAGAACTTGAATCTCTAAAAAAGAAAGGATAAAGTATAATAAACGAACAATTCTACATCAATATTTTAAAGGATAAAAATCGAAGAAAATTAAATGCACGTTAAAAAAATTCAGTTATATATTGCACTCTGAGCTGCAATTTATGCGAATTTGATGTTGAAGTGAATATTAGAGGAGAAGTTTTAAGACAAAAAAAAAAAAAAGTGGGGGGGGGGGGGGTCTTTGAAGTGGTGTTTTGAAAATTTTCCCTACGTTTAAATAGTCAATAAATTTTAAAACGTTTGTGTTTTTGAAGAAAGTTGTTTTACATACTGTCAACCGGAATAACTTTGCCAAGTGGGACGTCTTCACCCATTTTTGAAAAATACATTTCACGCGCTTCCAAGTTTTAGCTAGCTGTTTGGTGCAGTAATGTTTTCATTGAACATTGGCAATTCGCATTTATAACCTAGTTTTGAAACTAAATACAGCTCCAAATATCATCGCTTTCGAAAACCGGCAAAGATGTCCCCAATTGGTAACGTTGTCCCGGTTGATGGTACTTACTTCCTTAAAAATCAGAACTGTTGCTATTTAAAATAATTGCAGTTAGAAGTAAGATAACTCCAAGTCGATCACAAATTTCATTGAGTTTTCCCGGTTTCCCAACGGTATTTTAAAATCTACAGAGAATTTCCGGTTCTCCCGGTCTCCAAAGTGCGTGACCCTCCTTTTTTAGACTGGTCTCATCTTTGTAAGACTTTAATTCACAGAAATTTTAGTTAAAATGTGAATTAACATTATTTCCCGCATTTAGTGATAAAAACATACTCAAACATTTAAAATTTTGATTCCAATACAAAGAGCGAACTTTTCCACATTAGATTAAGAGGACTCTGTTCGGAGCTTCTTGGTTAACTTGAACTGGAGTTATACCCTTCTTTCCCCTGAGGCCAAATCAAATTCGAAGTAAAACTCCATGTCAACACGCTAATTTTCTGAATTTCTTTCTCGCAGACGATCAGAAAAAAGCTTAGTGCTTTTTAATTTTATCAATTGCCATTTTGCATATTTGTTAACAACTGAAATTTTTTGTTTCCTTTTTTTAAAATCGTGCATTCAGTTTTTTCCGGCAACAAAGGGTTTTCAGTGTTTCCTCTTGGGCAACTTTTCACGACTATTTTGCATTACTTCCAGTGTTTAAAAATTTTATACCTTTAAAACTCCTATCATTTTTAAGCGTTTTCACTAACTACGATAAGTATATAACTGACACTATTCAGATAAAGCTATAATTTTATTACTTCGTTTAAAAATAAAAAATACTAGCTTCCATGATTTTCTATACATAAATATTCGTAATTTTACTGGTAGGTCATTGCTATTTTTAGCTAAGTATAAAATTGAATTTAGAAGGGATACTATTCATTGAAGAATCACCTGCCTGTTTTCTATCTATCTATCTATCCGATGAGCCGTATGGCTCAAAAAGTAAAAGAGGACTGCGTACTCGTGCGCCTAGCCTCTATTGTCTGGGGAAGGTTTTAAGTTTGTTCTCTAGGTGGCGTCCTTGGTCGAGAATAGAGAAAAAAAAAAATAAAAAAAAAAGGCAGAAAAACCAGAAATCAGGAAAAAAAGGCAGAGATCGCCGATGGAATTCCATCAAGCGATAAAATTTTGAAGTCCAAAAAATCATTGATGTGAGACAAGGCTTGTGGGATTTTCTTCATTAGGTTGTTTCTGGCATTATTAAATTTTTTGCAGTGTTGGATGCGATGGGTAACTGTATCCATCTCATTGCAGTTTGAACACATGGGAGATGATTCAATTTTCATTCTGTGAAGTTTTTCTTGCGTGATATAACAGTTAGTAATGAGTCTGTTTAGAAGGATTTCCTCTCTTCTATTTTTGCATTTTATTTTGTTTTTCAAGGGGATTTGTCTTCGTTTGAATTTGTCGTAGTATTTGCTTTGTTTCCATCTGCTTTCTCTTTCGTTAAGCATGTCAGATTTGATTTTGTTAATGCAGTCTTTCCATGTTGAACATTGGATGCTTGGAGTGGTATCATTGTTTACTGCTTCCTTTGCGAGCATGTCTGCTTTTTCATTTAGCTGTATGCCAGTGTGACTAGGGATCCAAATTATTTTAATTTGGTTATTAGTTGCTTGCATTTTAAGGATGTTTCTGGTAGCCGATATTGAGATGTCTTCTTTCTTCTTTTTATTTTCAATTGCTTTGACAACACTTAAGCTGTCTGTTAAGATTGCAGTTGGTTTTGTGTTTGAAATTAGAAATTTTGCGAGATAGTAGATAGCTGTTAATTCGGCTGTGAATATAGAGCACATATTAGGAATTCTTATTTTTCTTTCAATTTCACTATTTTGGTTAGTGATGCCGAATCCGACTTTGTTATTCATTTTTGACCCATCCGTAGCAAAAATTTGAAAATTTGCATTTTCTTGCATATATTCATTGAAAATTTGATTTATTACTTGTTCGTTTTTATTAGAATATAGAAATTCTTCTTTGATAATTATTTCTAAATTCGACTCTTGCCAGGGTGGGATGTCTTTACTGTTAAAGAAATTGCTTTCACAGATCATACTTTTGAGGCATTCTTTGGTGTAGTTGATGGCTTCAATTTCGAGATCATTTCTTGAATTTTTATGACGGGAATAATAGAGGAATTTGTTACTAAGATTTTTTTTGTAATATTGCTTCAATGTATGTTTTATTAGGTTCCATTTCACTCTTATTTCATATTCATCAATTTCTGTCATCTGTCTTATGACATCGTTAGCTGCAAAGGAGTTCAATTTTAGGATTTCTCTTAATGTTTTATTTTCTAAGACGTTTATTTTCCTCCTATTGGCTTTAGTGTCTTTCGTTCTTATTATACACCCATAATTGATTTGAGGGATTATTATTTGCTTCATTATTGTAATCAGATCAGAGTTCTGCATTCCAGTTTTCTGGTTGCTTAAAATTTTAAGGACGTTAATGCTTTTATTGACTTTTTTTTCTATTTGTTCTGTATGCTTTTTCCATTTCATATTGTTATCAATTATCACGCCCAGGATTTTATGATGTGATTTCCATGTGATATCGGTGTCTTGAATTTGGAGTTTGAAGATTGGTTTGACCTTGCACGGGGACATGTTAAGGATGACACATTTTTCTGGGGAAAATTCTAGACTGTTGTTTTTAGCCCATTTGGTGATTTTATTTATTGTGTTTAGGACTAAGACCATTGCTTGGTCGTTGTCTTCGTGATGGATTAAACAAGTAATATCGTCTGCATAGGCGAATAATTTGCTGTTATTGTTTTGGATTTCGTCCAAGTCGGCGATAAAGCAATTGAACAAGAAAGGCGATAAAATAGAGCCTTGTGGAAGGCCTTGTTTAAACGTTTTTTCATCCGATAGGTTGTTTCTCCATTGTATGTTGAAGGTTCTGTTCGAGAAAAAATCTCTTAGCCAATTTATGACATTCTCGTCTAAGTTTGTTTTGTATAATTTATTGATTAGCAAGTTATACTGTACGTTATCGTATGCCCCCTTTATGTCTAGGGAAATTAAATAAATAAATTGTTTTTTTTCTCTCGCGTTGCTTATTTCATTCATCATTTTATATAGGCAGTCTTCTGTCCCTCTTTCTTTTTTAAAGCCGTATATGTAGTCTGGAAATAATTTATATTTTTCTTCCCACCAAACTAGTCTTTCCAGGATCAATTTTTCCATTAATTTGCATGTACTTTGCGTTAGTGCTATCGGCCTATAGTTATTAACCTCTTTACTACTTTTATTTGGTTTTTTGATTGGAATAACAAGGCTACACTAGATAGCGTTTTATACAGGCTTCTTCATTTGATCAAAATCCTTGGGATAAAAACGGACGTCCTTTGCCAGCGACATCTATCGAATTTTATGGTAACTAACATTTCTACAAATCAAATAATAAAAGACAAAATTAAAAGTTAATTTGTTGGCGACCATTTTACAATTTGGCATTCAATTCTATTTTAGTGTATTTTAACGTTATTTAATAGCTCGTTCGATTTGTTGGTTTATTCTGCATTTTAACGGCTTATTTTAATTAGTTAGTGAATTATTTTTCATTTTAATTGATTCTAATTATTAATTAACTATGAAACGACACTGGCACCGCAGAGCGATAAATGGCGATTTTGGAACGATAGTTCCATCAAAACTTTTGATGAGTTTAGATGGTCAAATTAATTTATTTGGCGATTTTTTTACATTTTAATGGAAGTTCTCCGTAAAGCTTTTGAGAATATTTCAATAACCGAGATCTTTGGTAGTATGTACGTTTCAGTTATAGGTACGTTTTTTAACTTGGCGATGTATTTTCTTACCACCTAAGCGAAGATTAAAATTTTAAGCTTGCATCGTCTTCTTTTCTCTTATTTTGCATTTTAATTTAAATTTCAATGATAATAATGGCTCGATATATTTATTAAACTTGTTATGTTACATGCTAATGGAGCTTTTGAAGTTGATTTGGCGAGTTTTTTAATAAGAATTCTCACATTATTT
>JAXGGA010007292.1:0-63681 GCA_038373865.1 Uloborus plumipes | reverse complement strand
GGGAAATATTATAATCGTGATTTTTTTAAATTTATATTCTTAAAGCATTTATATTCTTCAAAATATCAACGTATCACAGCAAACTGGAGAAAAATACTCAAGCCGCCGAAATGTTTCAAGTAGAAAAATTAAATAAAACGAGAGACAGAGATCAAAAATATCTAATATCTTTAAACGAGCAATTCTTGTTATATATATATATATATTGAAACAGGCAATCAAAACGAAAAGACGAAAACCAAAAACACAAAAGCGAACCAAAGCGCAGCTTTGGTTCGCTTTTGCTTAAAATATATATATATATATATATATATATATATTTCGGATCTCAAAAACGGCTCTAACGATTTCGATAAAACTTGGTATTTAGATGAAGTTTTGGTTTCTGAGTTCATCTACGTCGGCGTTTTTTCTGTAAAAACGCCAGTTTTCACAAAAAATCCCGTTTTTTTCTTTCATTAAGTAAGTTTGAGACGCTTTCTTTATCGCCATTTTCTTTATGATTATTATCAATTGTTACTGTTTCATAGCAACCACGTTTTAATTTAACAATGGATTTCATAGTTAATCACATCAGCGCAAGCTTAAATTTTATGGTATTTGGCAACGTTAAATTGTTATTGTTTTTTGAAATGTTAAAGCAAGGCTTCACTAGATAGTGTCTTATACAGGCTGTTTCATTTATTCAAAAGCCATGGGATAAAAGCAGTGTGGTGATTGTCCAGCGACATTTATACAATTTTATGGTAACTTACACGATATAAAAATCGGATTATGTTACTTTTCAAGTACGATTTAAAAATTGAGTATAAAGTGTTACAATTAGTTTTCAAACACTTTTTTTCCTCCTCAAGAGTGTTTAGTAAGATATTTCAGGTAAAAAATCAATAAATACGAAACTCAATTTTCTTAAAATATTAAGTTTCAAAACAAAATTACATCTATCTAACATCTTTAGACGAGCAGTTCTTGTATATATATATTTCGGATCTCGAAAACGGCTCTAACGATTTTGATAAAATTTTGTATTAAGATAAAGTTTTGGTTTTTGAGTTCATCTACATCGGCGTTTTTTCTGTGAAAACTTGCGTTGTTAAAACCCCGTTTTTTGTGCCTTTATTAGAAGTTTGACGAGCTTTCTTTCGCCATTTTCTTTATGATTACTCTTATTGTTACTGTTTCATAGCAACCACGTTTTATTATAACAATGGATTTCATATTTAATCACATCAGTGTAAATTTAAATTTTTATGTTATTTGGCAAACAAGTTTTGGCAACACGTTAGAATTTTATTGTTTTTGAAATTTAAAAGAGATCGATCAAAAGAAATTTAGAATTGGGTGTGGGCCGCGGTAGTCCGATCGGTAAGTCGTCGGACTCGTAACCAAAGGGTCCCGGCCCGATCATATAGAGCAGTGGTTCTCAACCTTTTCACGGCTAACGCCCCCTTAAGGAGTGAAAATTTTTCCAACGCCCCCCTTTATGTTAAAAGTGAGGGAGTTTACAAAAAGAGGTAAAAAGCTTAAAATAATTTTCTTCCAGAATTTTACAGAACGATTAAACAACATATATTTTCCCTCGGTATACATAATTACATATAGAATTAAAATGACGAATTCAGAAATTTAAACAAATCTAGGCTTAAAAAATATTCTACTTTCAAAAGAAAATATTCTACATGAGAAATATTATGCTAGTGAGATATTTGTGCTTGGTGATTCATAGCCAGTTTAATTAGTTGGCTAAATATTTTTTGTAAAATGAAGGCCCAAAACCCCTCTTGGGACGATTTGGAGACGATTTCTCTTTTTTGTAACTAGGTCGGTGACAACACTGAATCCTCGTTTGACAAGGTGGGAAGTGGGAAAGATAATTAAAAAAATTTTTTGACGATAGCCCACAGAACAGGAAAAGGCTACTAATGTTTCCTTGCAGCAAAAATCCTGCAACATTGTTAACATTCTGGAAACCAGATTTCAAAATTCATTGGTTGAAAGTTTAACCAATTCTTCCTGATACTGAACATCTGGTGTCTCAATGTTTTCAAAATGGCTGATGACCCATTAAGGAACGTTCAAAGAAAAAATGTCCTCAAAGCGCTTAGAGAAGTCTTTGTGCAAAGACTGAAGATGTCGGTAATAAATGTGAGCATCGTCAAAGGAGATTTCACTAAAAATAAACCATGAAAGTAAATGAATGAAATGAAAAAAAGCCAAAGTGAAAATACTGAGGTTAAACCAAGCAGTCAAACTGTGCAAACACTTTAAGCATTGCAATACGGTTGCTAGGTAAAATTTAGGAAAATAACCAAACCAAGGAAAATAATCAACTTGCACGAATACCCGCTTCCTTCGAGATATTTTGATTAACTTTGGGGGAGACTTACTTTCCCATAGGGTACAAGATAACTTAAGAAAATATAATGAAAGAAAATTACAGAAGTAAAAAAAAAAAACCAAGGAACTAAATCGATGACGTTTAATGCTCTGCCTAAAACGCTACTAGTGGGAAACACTCGAATGCAATTGGGATTTCTTTCGCAGTATTTTGAATCCCCCATTAAATTTTGGCAATAAACATTAATATCTGGTATTCTAATCTAGGAATTGTTCAGTCTGAAAACCAGTTTTGTTTAGCAACAATCAAAGTAGTCGACTAAAACTTTAGAACTTAATTAGACCATTTTCGCCTACAGATGAAGTATGGGATTTTTTACAAGCATGATAATTACTAAGTAAAATATAGATGCATTGCTAAAAAAATATATAAAGCTATTCGAAATAACATTGTAATAGTAGAAAGAATCAATCACCAATTCGGCTTAAAAATAACCAAGCGATGGTGAGGCTAATGCTTTTGAATTTAATCTGGCTGTGTGTGATCGAAATTAGCCAAATTGGCTAATATTAGCCAAAATGTGAAGCCCTAATTGCAACTGCGATTAGTTGTAGCATTTCTCCATTAAGGTAGCATTCTCTTTCAAGGTTGTTGGATGCAAAAGATCACTAAAAAGCCAAATCGCTACAAAAGAGAGAGATAAAAGGGAAAAAAAAGCTAAACTATTTTAAAAGCAAAACAGGCACCTTAGAAAAACGTAAGGAAATAAGATTAGAGATTCCAGAGCGCATAAGTTGATTTATGGTTAGCACAAATAATTCAAGTTGGATTCGTGATTTAATACAATATTTAATATTGATTTTTAAAATTAAAATTAAATTGTAATGCATTTATCGTCCACTGACCCCAAATTTTCCCACCGCCCCCCTATCGCCCAAAATATACCCACCGCCCCCCTACTGCCCAAAACATGTTCACCGCTCCTCAGCATCTTCCCACCGCCCACAGGGGGGCGGTACCGCCCCCGTTGAGAACCACTGATATAGAGGAAGCACAGCCGATCAAAGATCCACCGTCTTCATTAATGGTGGCTGGGGGACGTTAAAAATGTTCGTGGTCATAAAATCCTCCAATTGAAACGATACCTCTGGGGGATGCTGGGCCAAGGGTTTGCTCGGTCCTTGGACCTGGTTCAAAAATGAACAGAGCGCTCTTCAAGGCCCCATCTCAGCTAAACTACGAGTTGTGGTATGTACGGGGGGAACCTTGGAGTGTGAAGTCAAGTGAAAGTCAAAACCAACTGGAACCAAATGCGTACTGGAGAACATAGACTCTGCATCCATTCTCATCAACCCCTTCCGCGCTTTAGGCGCCAAATGAAATGAAATTGGGTGTGAGTTTACGGTGAGCATGGATTAAATAAGGTTGTGTTTTTAAAACAAATTACGGCTGTTTTAAAAGCATAATTGCAACCAAAGGCTTAAAAATGCTTTTCAAGTTTATCTAAATAAGTACTTCTCATTTTAGAAAAAAACACGAGTTTACAAATCTCTTTTTTTTTTTAACCGAGCGGGCTCGGTCCCCTGGTACTTCTTATGAAAAGTCCCATCAAGGTTTAAAGCAGTGAGTAACCGCCCTTAAGCAAGGGCTAAGGAAGGAACATGCAATACACCGCCAACTCGTTTATTTCGATCCATGAACTGCAGTTTTGTGCTTATTATGCACTCATCAGCATGGAATACGAAAGTAGCCGAGTTGGAGGCAACAAAGAGAGCCAATGGGTTTTCAAAAAATGTGAAGGAACTCGAAAAAAACGAAAGCAAAATAAAACAAAACTTCTTCTTAGGAGGAATGATATTCAAAATAAGGTAAAACGGAAAAAGACCTATGGTATCGCAGTAAAATATCACCTTCAGTCCAAAATGATTTTTTTTTCGTTATTGGTGGCATTTCTATTTTTTATAAACAAAGATACCAGGGTGAAAATATTTTTAATTTCAGTAAGGAAAACTTGGAGAGGGCTTCTCGCATCATTTTTATTTAAGGGGTTGTCCAAAAGTGATGTTGCACTTTGAGGGGGCCTCATGGAATTGTGTTGGAAAGGGAAGGAGGAACAAGAAGTGTGACATCAAGCATTTTTGTTATGAGATTATACTTATGAAAAACAGTGTGACATGCAACAAGGGGGATAAGATGAAATGTGACACTTTGTGACAGAGGGAAGATGGGTAAAAAATGTTGAAAAAAAGTGTGGCCGCATTTATGGGCGCTTACCAATATAAATAAAAGAATGCAAGAAGGGAGTAAAGAAAGGCCTGACCATTTTGATCTAAGAGCCAAGATGATTGAAGAATGATGATTGATCTAATATGATTGAAAAGTGTGTAAAAGTACGGTTTGGGAAGTTCAGTTTCGAAAAAATTACTGGGGAAGGCTACTGAACCGCTCCACAATATCATTAATGATCGCCTAAAAAAAAATCTGGAATTTCATGTTCAAAATATTTTGAGGGAGACCTCTTAGCCCCATCATACTGATATTATTAAAAATCGTCAAAAAATATGTTTTTAAATTTAAATTTCTAAAACTTTTCGAGAAAGAGCTCCCGAATTCTCTATCCCTTTCCATAAGATTATCAAAGGTGGATTGCAATTGTGTTTTTAAAACTTCAGTTTCAAAAATTTCCGTCCGAGCCCCTAGTCCCTCCCCAAGAGAAAATTCGTTTTTACGGCTGAACTTCCGAATCGTCGAAGATGTTTTTTACTGGACTTCAATCACTAAATAATATCCGGGGAAGAATCGCCAAACCCATTTCTTCCTATCATCATCAATAATCGTCCAAATCGGCATTTTTGGAACTTCAATTTCAGAAAACTTCCGTTGGAGAATCTTTGAATCCATCTCTTAAAAATCATTGAAGATATGGCAACCTACAACCGCGTTTTTATTCTTCCATTTCGTAAAATTTCCGAAGAGAGTCTTCAAACCTCTCTCCCAAACAGCACCAAAAATTTGCTAAAATTACATCTATTGAGCAAATTTTGAAAAATTTCCATCAGAAATCTCCGAACTCCAAACTTCTGATCTATTGATTACAGTTATGATTCATATTGCTGCTCCTATTTTTCTACCTATATAAAAAACACAATTCTCCTGTTTTATGTGCTTATGTTAGCGTCCTCGCTGTTTCATGAAATAACTATAGACTCTGTACTGCTGCTTCGGTTTAGCTGTTTCGTAATACAGTGAACTCTCCCTTATGCGCCGGCCCAAGGGACCAATAGAAAGAGGCGCATAAGTGAGAGAGACGCATAAGCGAACAAGCCTATTTACAGGACTAAAACGCTACATAGGTTCTGATGAGAGAATGAATAAGAAGTTTTTATACAAAAGGGACATATTAGTACGGTTTGGCAATTACTGTAACGTAATTACAACGCTAAAGAGAAAACAAAAATTGTAGCATACCTAATTACAAGCTGTTACCTCTAAAACGATGCATAATGGGTAATTGTTCCCCTCCAAACTCTAGTTCATGCAGAAAAAATGCCTCCCGTGAGCGATAAAGATGAAAGATTTAAGAGGAAAGTGAAGAAAAATGCTTATTTCTTAAAGAAAATTAATAAAAAAAAATTAATTTTAGGGAAAATTCGGCGCATAAGTGAAATATTTATCAAGAGAGCGACGCATAAACGAATGATACTATCATTATTTTGCTATGGAATGTGCTGGGACCATTTAAAATCATCGTATAAGTGAAAAAGGAGCATAAATGAGGTGGCGTATAAGTGAGAGTTCACTGTAGTTAAATGGCTTACTGAATCAAAAATTTGTAAAAACATCTGTAAAATCATTTGTATAACTTCTGTTAATCGTTTTTCGAAATGGAAAGATTTTTAACGGAAAATTGTCAATGAAAAATGAAAAACTTTCCTCTTTTTATATGTTTGTTTAATTGTTTTTAAAATATCATTTTTTGGAGGGAATTGGGTATCTTAATAACTATTGTTTTTCGATAGGGGCGCAATGTTTCACTTTCGCACGGAAGGTTTCAAACGCTAAATCCGGCCCTGCAAGTATACATACACTCATTTTTATATATATAGATAATAAAATTAAAAGTTACAAAACAACTTGAGTGGAGATGAAAAATGCCTAGTTAAAAATGAAAAGTTAATCAGAATATGGAAATGTGTCTAATGTTTGTACATCGTGTGCTAGTGCTAAACAACAGATGTTTAATTTTTGTTAAAATAGCTACCAAAAGAAAAATAAGTGAAACAGCTAACACTAAAGTAAAGTCACTTAATGTTAATAAAAATTTAAAGTTGCTGAAAATAAAATAATGAATAATATTAAAGAGTGAAAAAAAATCTAAGTTAGCTAGAAATAAAAATATTAAGTTATTAAAAACAAAGGCATAAAGTTTTTTTTATACTTCATAATTTTATATTCCAAATTGGAAATAATTCTTAGGGAAGAAAAAATTATTATAATTTTAAAGCAGCATTAAAATAAATAAAAATGAACCCTTAAAGGTGGCTTTAGAATTTCAAATCATTTTGAAAACAGTAATTTGAATTGAAAACAAGTTTTCAGTATTATTTTAATGTTTTTGAACAAAAATAATGATTTAGTTTTATTTTATTTATTTTTTGAACATATATAGTAACCATATGCATAATTTTGAACATATACATAATATCCAGTATAGTAGCCATTAGCCAACATCATTATTAGGTTATATAATTTGTAAAACATTAAACTATTACATTTCAGCAAAAATGGCTGCATAACATTTCATTGTATGTAAATTTTAATGTATATTTATGTAGAGAAATATTGAAAGAAACATTAATTTTTATTCTGTACTGTAATAATACTTATTTAAGGAAATAAATAACATTGATTTGAGGATGTTGTTACTATTTAAAGAATAAAGCTTTCGCGAATTGAAAATATCGAATATATATCAAAGTATCGGATATATATCAAAATATCGGATATTTTCGATATTTTCGAAAATATCATGATATTTACGAACCCTGTCACTTAATAATAACATGTTATATGTCATTTTATTCACAAGAAAGCATAGTTTCCTAATTCAAAGGGTAAAATATCCTAGTTTTTACTGTAAAGATGGTTTCAACGTCCTAAAGTTGCGTTTTTTCTAATCCATTTTTTCGGTTAAAAATTATCAAGTTTCCAGCCTAGACTCTGGCCACACCGGGTTCAATTTGGAAGATAACGAATTATAGTGCTTTAGTAAGCACCCCCTTTAACATTTTCCAGCAATCAATTTCTTTGTAGGTTGTATTAGTTTTTAATTACAGGTAGGCAAAAATTATCTAGAAGCTTTGTAACGACCGTAACCGAAAACAAGTATTTGTTATTCTGTAACAATAACTATTTGAAGTAGAAGTTTGCCATTTGGGTTTTACAGTGTACTCATTCCCTCTAAAAAAGTGCACTAATAATTTTTTCAAAAAACCTTTTCGTTTTTGTGCTATGTTGGTTACGGGTGTTGTTTTAGGTCTAAATTCACAGTTCACGTCGGATCTTTGCCAAATTTGGTACATAAGTCCACAGATGCATCTGAAAGTTACTTTGGGGGTATTCATCTCTTAGAGCGTGGAAAGCTCCTATAAAAGAGCTTTCCTACTATAAATACGGTTTACGTTAGTTCTTAGACAAATTTGGCTCAGGGGTCATTTGATGTTCACCAGGAAACCATACAAAAGTGAAATAATGAAAAAAAATTAAGTTATTTGCATTTTAACATTGTAGTAAAACATTTTGCTGGATTTATAAATTATTTGCCCTCACCTCCTCGTTTTCGAATTAAAAAGTCCTAAAGTCTGCCGAAATTGTAATAAAGTCACAAAATTTAGCGAGTTTCAGGTTATAATGGGAGACATCTTTTCGCATGCTTTGCTGATAGCTGTCCTATCACATGCAAATGGTGAAATAGTCGGCCTTCCATTTCCCCAGAAGCCTTTAAATTTGGAGCTTCACTTAAATTTAAGCCTTTAAAATTTATATCTCAATAAAGGGAGGACGAGGGCAAATGAGTTATGCAGAAAAAAAATCTTAATGTGTGAGTATTTTAAAAATGTTTAATGGAATAAACCAGTGTCGTATCCAGGAATTGATTTTGGGGGGTGCACATCGAACATCGACACTGTGATGAGAAAGGAAAAAAATCAAAAAATATGGTGAAACTTTAAAACCGTAGTATTTCGATTTAATTTTTTCTATTGAACGTTGCTCAAAGATTGTTTTTTTTTTTTTTTTTTTTTTTTTTTTTTTTTAAATCCACAAAAATGAATATCATACAAGAACAATAAACATATTATTACGAAAAAAAATCTCAAGCCAAAAGCACTCAAGTCTTCATCGGAAAATTGATAGATCATTTATAATTTAAAAAAAAATAGTTGTATGATAAAAAATATTTTTGAAGGTCCGAGAGTACCAAAATGAAATTTTTTGTACATTTTGGTTTTTATGAAGTTTTATTTTATGATTATTTTTGTTTCATCAAAGATAAGATTTTTCTTAGCTTATAAATGCACGCATTTTCTCATGCATATTCTACAAAATGTCCATTTAAACGTCCTTCAGATGTTGGGGAACGTGGGGGTAAGATTTAAATAACGGGGCAAATTGGAATGTTAAAACATTTTAACTCTTCTGCGCCATCCACCTAGCAATATACTAACTATATTCTTAAACCTATAGTCTATTAGACGATTGCGATTCAAATATAAATAGACCTAAAAATCAAAGGGAATATATACAACTCATTTTCAAAATTTCATACACATATTGTAATACTTTACACTTTCTGGAAAATTGTTTTTGTTTTTCAGCTATTACTTACTCCTTTTTATTTTTAAATCCCAGATAAGCTCATTGATTAATTCATTCATTCGCTTTCCTTCATTAATATTTCAACTTGTTTATTTATTCATTTCTAATAAAACTTTTAATAATAAAATAAAAACTTTCATTTCATCCCATGAGAAAAGAAAGTAGAAACTGATCCCTTTTTCTTCAAGGTAAAAATTTACTGCTGAAATGAGCAGTAATGTTTCAATGTAAGTGTTAATATAAAAAACATTTTTTTTTCTTAATGTGCGATAAGTTTTTAAGCAAAAATCCAATTTGTCACATTTCGAAAAAAAAATAATCTATCTTAACTACTTCACTTTGCCCCACATTCTTAAATTTTTTAAAACATTTCATTGTTGAAAGTTATCACTCAGCTGACATGCAATAACCGGCAAGTTGGACTTTTTTTTAAATTACTGAAATTGAAAATTATGTTCGCTATTGTTGTGTCAAGCTTTCATAGCAAAATATCTAGACTGTTGTGAGAGTAATTTTGTTTTCCATAACTGATATTCTGAAACTAAAACCCAAATGCTAGGCATAAAATAACTCTCAGCTATGAATAAAGTATGTACACTTAACTCATAACGAATGAAATGAATTTAACGTATACTTTGTGTTTTGTTGATTTTTTCTTTACGATGTAAAATAATAATATGACAATTTGTTCAAAATAATCTTTAAAAAAGAGAAAATAAGAGGAGGAGCAATGCTTAAACACATTTAAATCATTTAAATAATCTGCAATTAATAGGAAGCTTAAACGTCTAAAAATGTTTGTGAGAGGCGCGGGTATATCGCTCATTTTCCTCTTACATTTCCACAATTACAGAATAACAATTAGTTTTGCTTCTTATTGTCGAAAACAGAAAATAATATGACAATATTTCAGTGTCCATAAAGTATTTTTCATTGATAAAACCTGAAGCATATTTACATGAAGGTTATATGTTTTTTCAAAATTCAGTGCCACCATTTTTTATTGTCTTACAAAATCTTGGGGGGGGGTGCATTGGTCCCTTGGCACCCACCCTGGATACGCCACTGGAACGAACACTTGTAGTTGAAGCAATAAGGTGCCCGGTACAATCAATATCATTTACGTAATAAGCGAATTTGTAGAAATTTTTCTAAGCAGAGTACTAAAGAAATACAGAGCTCAAGTCACAGATGATTATGAGGATTTGGTGGAGCTAAAATATCTGAAGAGAGACTGGGAGGTGTGGGTATTCTGGTGAAGTTTCATGGGAAAACGTAGCTCAAGGGATTTGAAAGCTTCCAAAGTCTATAGTAATCAATTGAAGATTATATCTTATCAAATGAACTAACTGGAGAACCTTTCTGCTCATATGTCTATTATTTGACTTTATATATGGCGGAAAAATGAATTAAAATAGCCGTTTACTCATTTTTAGCAACATACATATTGAAAATAGTCAGACGTGAAACGACCGTAACCGCTTTTGTAACGACCGTAACCGCAATAAAAAATTCATAAAAATTTATTTTTCAACAAAAAAGCTAAGTTCTTTGTATGATATCATTCCTTATTTATTTAGCAATTATTATAAAAATCCAGAAGATCATACGTGCAATAGATTCACAGAAAAGTGGCAGTGTTTGATAGCACTCAAAAAACCATGTCTTTTTTTTGAAACGACCGTAACCACACATTTTCGAGATTTTTCTACAACTTCCACTAATAATTTCAAACTAACGCTTGGTGATAATCATGTTGGGGGGGGAGCTTTATCATTCCCTGTTTTCATTAGAACTTTAACTGCATTTGTGAATAAAATATGAGCAGCTGAAGTTGTGCGAATGAAACGACCGTAACCATGGATTGGCCCAATAATTGAAATACTGAGAGGGGTTGGAGTCGACTACATTCACACTCCTGAAGTGAGCAAAATATTAATTGATTATTTGAAATAGGTTGGATGATTATGAGAAAAGTGCTTGACTCAAATATGACTTACAGCAAGTGAAATTAACATTGATTTGCCATGAAGAACAAAATTTTTCCAGACCAATTTCACCTGAAAATTAGGATGAAGACAATACTTTCTTTTTTTTTTTTGTTAACCTGTAACGGGAACGGGACAGGCGGTCTCACAGACCGCTCAAATATTCATCCCTTCACCTCTAATGCAGGCTGTATCCAAAGAAGTTGCTTTTGTCAATAGCTTCTTGTTTTGAGACCTCAAACATCAACCTATCTCATCAACATCTTTCGGCATGTGCAACTGTTTGAAATTTCATTGAATTCTTCAATAGCGGTTTGTGAGACCTCACCTCTCCTTTAGCGTTACAATTTTTCGACAGTAAGACTCATGGTTCTGACATTAGGTGCGCAGAAATTAATTTATCCAATCTGTTATGCGCAAGGGATACAAAATATTCTGGATGATGTTGGGAATTATTTCGATTGTTGGCAAATAATACACAATGTTTTATTGACGATGAAGTCATAATTATTATTAGAAATACGACGAGATATACTAATAGTTGAGGTGCTGTCAAAAAGTTCTAGTTTATGTGCTATATTCAATTTTCTGGTATTAAAATGTTTTGCATATTAAATAACGAAAATAAAGTCGTTTATAAATAATATATTCGTTTTTTTTATTAGTAGTAAAATATTTGCTACAGCATATGCTTTTTCTCAAAAAATCTTAAAGGCCTAGCAAAATGTCTTTAGAAAAAGTACATTTTACTAATTCGAAATTAAAAAATGATTTTTTTCCGAGTAAATAAAAGTTTAACGAACATCAATGAGAAATAACAGAATTATACCTTAATTACATAATTTTTAAAAAAATAGAACGTTGTGCGGCCTCTGAGACCTCACGTCCCCTCTTATGTCCTACTTTTTCACCTCCCCTGTTACGGGTTAAAGGAAGTGCAAGGTGAATGTCCTCATGTCATCCGACTAAATATAAAATTTTAATGGTTATGAATTTCCTGATGATTAGAGGTGACAAGAACGCCAACTTGCCAACTACCTTGGATTTTCGAGACTCAATTTGGTTATCGGCTAGTAATTTTGTGAAAATTTTTCATTGTGAAATAAATTTTAAAATAAATTATACATTAATCTAAAATATAGCAGAAATATTAGTCAAGTTTGAAGGTGAAAAAATAAAACCATTTTACAGCAACAGTTGCCAACAACTTAATATTGATTGCAGCCCAAATAAAAATTAATTTTAGACAGTCAATGCTGTAGACCAGGGCTTCCCAAACTGTGGTCCGCGGACCCCTTAGGGGTCCGCCGAGCTTTAGTCGGGGGTCCGCGGTGAATCACGAAAAAAAAAAGGGTTTTAAAGCTTTAAAATTACTTTTTTGCTTTTGAAAACCAGAGTTTTCCTTTTCGAAGTATGCAGTTGCCCTTTATGCCATACTCAATATTTTGAGACAGGTTGCTGCAAGATAATGCGGTCAAACCGTTTTCTGCTCTGACAAAATCGTACTGTCTGTCATCATGTTTATATGAATATTTGATAGACATGTTAATATGAATATTTGATTGACATGTTAATATGGATATTTGATTGACATAACTTCAGGCTAAGCCTTGGAAACTACCTTCCAAGATACTTTTAAGACCTCAATTTCAAGAACTTTACCAGAGACGGTCCCCGAAACTTCACTCCCACATGAATTCACCGTTGATCGTATGGATTAGTGCTCTTACAACTATAATTTCGAAAAATTTCTGGGGAACAGTTACTGACCTCCACTTTCCTTAATATCATCAGGGTTAGTCTACGTTTGAAATTGTAAATTTTAATTTTTAAAAATATCCGGGGATCTTTCCTTGCACCCTTTCGTTACCCAAATGGCAGATTCCTACGTTTATAACGCTTCCATTTCTAAAAAATTTGTGGAGCGCACGAATATCCCTCTTTCCTAACATAACCAAACTCTAAAAGTGCGTTTGAAAAGCTGTAATTTAGCAAATTGCAAGAAATTATTCATTGAAACTTCAATTAAAAAATAAAAAAAAAAATCCGGCAGATTATCCCCATACTTCATTTAATCTAATTGTTAACAAAAAGATCTTTCAAAAGAGAATTTTTAAAGCAAGGATTTTGAAAAATCGCCTGATGTGCTGTCTTGGACCTATTGCTCCTCCTAATATGTCTGAAAAAAGGCCTACTGGCGCGTTTTTAAGGCTTAAAATTTTAAAATTCTCTGGGGGTGGGTGCCCCTAAAAACTGCTCTAACATCGCCACAAATCGTATAAAATTGCGTTTTTTTTTTAAGGTACAGTATGCAAAAATTTGTGCACTTAAACTATGTTCATATTACTAATGTAAAAGTGCAGTTTAACTTACGGTCTTTGTTACGAAAGATATATTAGTAAATATGAACTTCTTTTTACTGACAAACGATAAATTTGAATATTTATGACTGTAAAATTGAGATTACGAGCAAAATGCGCCATAATTTGTTTTTCTCCCGCTAAAGTAACCGTCAAGAAATCTAGCCCAGGTCTGGTTTAAGTTAAATTTTCAACTTCATTTACTTTGAGGGGGGGGGGGGCAAACAATGTTCACATTTGGTTGAGAAAAAATGAATCTCCCACTGGAGGAAAATCCTACATATGCTACTAGTTGATTTATTTAAAGTTCAATTCACTACGAACAAAAATTATCTTTGCACTTTCTCTAACGATAGGGGTCCGCTCCGAACTTTGATTCATGAAAGGGGTCCGCTGCTTAAAAAGTTTGGGAAGCCCTGCTGTAGACAATAAATATTAGTTGGTTATTACAAAGTCTTTAAAAGATAAAATTGATATTTAAAATGAATAAAAAATATGAAAAAGTAAACTAAAATTTGTAACATTACAATTTTTAGAAACATAGGCTGAATACATGGCTAAAATTCTTGATTGCAAAAACTTAATTTGTCAACAATTCTTTTTTTGGAATTTATACATGTTTAATTAAAAAGGGAATCTAGATTTTTCTATTTACGCCTGAAAATTTTGGTACAATTCCATTTTACCGGCGTAAGCGATAAAGTTGCCAACATGGTTATCAATAATGAGCCAACCTACATCTTATAATGGATTACAGTTGCCTGTAACCTTTTGCAGTGTTGTTTGTGTGCTGTCGCCAAAGAGTCGGCTTGGCGAGATTTGCGCCGATATACTGGAAAAGTACCAAAATTTTATTTCAGGTATCATTTTCAGGTGGGAATTATTTTTTACAATCCTGATTTTAAGTTACAAACGTTCATAGAAGAGTTTAAGTTAAATGTAAATTTCCTTGTATGAGGATCTGTGCTCATGTCTGTATGGAGGATTTTTCTTGTTGAAAAGGTACTTTGTAAGTCATAAACTGAATATTGTGTCTGTGTAACAATTGATTTTTTTTTTATGCATTAAAATTTCTTTGAATTTTTTCCTTTTCTAACTATGAATTTTTAGTAATGGATGCACATTATCATGTATAATTCATTATAAAATGAAAATAAGTTATGTTGTTTTTTCAAAGGACAATAAAAATGGCTCAAAAACCAGAAGACTTCAATTTGCCAGTTTCAGCAATATCAAAAATTGTTAAAGATGCTGTGAGTATTGGACAAACCTTCAGTTCAATTTTTAGACATTGTTGATAATAAAAAAATAGATTTTTTAGCTTCCATTTTCTTTCTTCTTTCGCGAACCAAACTATTTGCTAATATGAAATCTTAACTTTCTTAAAGATCCCTGAAGGTGTTCGAGTAACTGATGGAGCAAAAATTGCATTATCAAAAGCTGCAAGTGTATTTGTGCTCTTTGCTACATCAAGGTATGCAAGTGATTTTCATATTAAATCTAAAATATTTTCTGCTGACTTTGAGTGCCATACTTCTATATTTTGTTAATAAAGCATAAATAAATGTGTGAGACTTTTTAGAAAGAGCCCTAACTATTGTAAATTATGTTCATCCAGTGCCATGTTTCAAACTCTTTCCAAAAAATTTCAGAACAATTTCAAAAAGTGGTTTTAATTACACTTTTTAATTGAAAAAAAAATTCATGCTATTATATTTCCTGTTTTTTTCCTCCTATTTCATTTGAAAATTAAATTATTAGTATTGAAGAATTGTACAGACTCGGTGCTTTATTGGCAGCATTTATTTTTATTGTTCATATTGCAATCATTCATTTCTTACAAAACAATACAGCATTTTCCTTCAAATTTTGAATGCCTGACACTTACAAAAACATCAACATTCTTTAAATTTGACAGTGCCATACTCTATGTTTACCACACAGTACACTCCCCATCCCCATCATCCACGGAATTGGGTGGCACGGGTATCGCGGATAACGAAAATCACGAATAATCGGGCATCATAAACATACAGCATAAAATAAGGGGTAGGGACGATTAAAAAAAGTCTTTTACTGAAAAATAATTGCATCCCACTTAAAAACTTGATATATACAAACAGTGACGATAGGTACAGCTTAAAAAAAATGTTTGTATTTGAGGTTCTTAAGCATATAAAAGTTGTAAAGTTAACTAAGTTTCTACAAGAATAAAGTTAACTAAGAATTTTTTTTGTCCCCAAGATCCTCGTCGATCATGGATAATCGAGACTTTACTGTATTTTATAAGTGTCAAAAAATAAGTTTAAGAAGTGTTACTTCAAATGCAAGTATATGTAGGGGTGTCACAATCTAAAACTTTTGGTAGGGCTGAAATTCTCAGTTTCCCGAATGAAGCTCCTAATATTGCAGAATAAGAAAATACAGGTAGGCACACATAACTACAATGATGCAAAAGGAGGACATTCAGGCATTTAAAAATTGCAATTTTGTCCACAAACTGAACAATTTGTCAGATAAAATTTGGTACATACAGAAATTTTTGAAAGGTCACAGTAACCTCCCATCGGGGTGCCCCTGAATATATGAGTACATGCATCTACCCTTTTGAGCTGTGAAAAAGACATCAAGTATTTAACAGGGTGAAGTTATATATATGCACATCAGATTTTTCTCTTCAGTTAATAAGTATGTCATTTTCTACGTTTTCTCATTTTAATGTTTTTATGTCCAGGGCCTGATATTAGATGACTTTACTACTATTTTTCGGCACCTTCAGAAGAAACATATTTCAAAATCGCTACTTTTACCAAGATAAAGTAATGAAATCAGCACCTTTACAAAAATATGTAATTGGCGCCTTGACAAAAACTACAAAAAAAAGTCTAATTTTAAACCAAAATTCACTCGTAAAATAATACTAAGATACTCTTTTGAGTAAATACTTTTTTGTAGTATTTTAACTCATTTGTAGCCATTTTCCGCCAAAGTGCAATTATAAAATTTTCATGCAATCTTTTAGCATCTGTTTTTGGGTTGTCATTTTTCCGATAAATTCCTTAATAGTATGCATTACAAAACCTATTGAGCTAAAGTACTATGGTATTTTCATATTCTTTTGTTATTTTCACCCCCACCCCCAAAAAAATTTCTTAAATGCATGTCTAACATGTATTTATTAATCGCATACACATTGCCAAAACCGTTTGCACTTTGCTCAGAGATAAATAGATAAACATAGATACAGTTACATGTGATGAAATTTGTTTTAAAAATTAAATAGTAGCTTCCCTCAAATCAAGAGAATATACAAATGAAACCAAATTTTATTTTTCATATCGATAGATTTCTCGAGCAATGTGTTTTGTAAAACCCTTCCCGAAGTCTAGCCTGCGTTCATCAGATCTGAAATTAAATTGCTATTTTTTACTACTTGCATCAATTGTTCTACCTGATTATTGCCTGAAATTATTTACTCAAGGATCTTATTTCTTTTAGTGCCAACAGTCTTTCTCAAGATGCTAATAGGAAGAGATTGCTTGCTAAAGATGTTTTTGACGCTTTAAATGATCTTGATATGGATTTTTTAATTCCTGCTTTGCAGAATTCTTTGGAAGGTTAGTATAATTTATGAGACTAAGAAGTTTTAACTTGAAAAATTCATAACAAACCATAAAAATTGATGTAATAATTTATTTATACATTTATTTATTTTGATGATGATTTAAAACATATGTAAAGAGATTTAGCCATACTGCAGAAATATACAAAAAAATTATATGGCACCGTATAAATTTTCTTCTATGTGAACTTTGTGATTTAATGCATATATAAAAGTGGTTAGTAGGAAAAAGCAAACCTGAACTCTGTTTCATATGCTAAAAAAAAATCTAGATGAAATCAGAATGAAATTGAACAATAATTACAACATTTTCGGTATTAATGAAGTTTTATCAATCTAAAAAAGTTTTTTGAGAGTACAATAAAAGAAATAAGACATGCGACTTTACAGTATTTTTACTGAATTTAGTAATTTTTGAGCTACCAAAATACTAAATGCAGAAAAAAAGAAGAAACATTGCAGGCTAAATTCAGCATCTACCAGTTAATGTCATGCATCCAATTCAAAGAGTTGGCTATATAATGACAAAAACAAATGGATGAACTTGTAGACGTTGTACCAGAGGTGATTGTGTTCCGGTATTTTACCAGATTTCCAGTATTTTCATGATTGATTCTGGTATTTTCATGTTCGAAAATACCGGAAATAAAAATATTTTTAATTATGCTTTTATCTTCCCACCTCCTTTTTTTTTTTCATTCTCGTCTTTTCGGTGATTATACCAATAATTATTTTTAAAAAATTCATTGTATAGAAAAGTTAAGATACCATTCAAGTTTTTTTTGTACTTTAATAAATTGTTTTATTTGCATCCATCCCCTTTGATTTTCATGCCTTCATTTTAAAAACTGCAATCACTTTGCATCCGATATAAGAATCGAATTTTTCTCTTTTTTGGTGCTGATTGCCTTTAGCTAAGAAACAAATAAATGAAATATTCTTTTATTTATATTTAAAAATCGTAAGTTTAAAAACTTCGAGCGAAATTCTGTGTCCTTTATGAAAATCAAAATGTCAAAAAGTTCAAATTTAAAGCTATGATTTAATTTTATTTTTGCTTCAATCATGTGGATAGTAAAAATAATGGTCAATTTGAGGTTTTACACTGCACTTACTTTTTATTATAAACTTAAAAAAAATTAAGAATTAAAACTTTTCTGATTTTTCCCTGTCCAACCAAAAAATCAGCATTCAGATCCTTTTTCAACCCTTTATGCCCAGACGGGACTCAGAAGTCCCGCTTCTATTAATTTAGTACTATGAATCCTAAATGGCTGGAATCAAGCTGAAGCTTTTAAGTACCACTCCTTATACTTTGCTGAGAAGAAACCGTACCTTTGCCGTGCCTGCGATCGAAAGTTTTCTTAGGGAGCCTAGACCCTACTAATTTTCAAAATGTTTATACTCAACTTAAAAAAAAAACAAAATAATATATAAAAATTCATTGTTAAATTAATTTGGGACATAAAAGGTTAAAGCAGATGAGCCAGCTTTTGTCTCCACATTAATTTTTGGCCTCCGATGACGATGACCTTTTTTTTTTTTAATATTAGGTGTGATACATTGGCGTTTTGCATTTTTGTTCAGAAAAAAAACAAAATGAATTGCAGGTCTCCAGTTTTGGCGACTAATATTGCAGTTTACAGTCACCAAAAAAAAAAAAAAGGCTGCTGGCAAGTGGCGATTGTTAGTCTCGACCATTACCAGCCGTGATAGCCTTAATTCTGAAATTATTTGAGTTGGCTGACAGTTTTGCATGTTAGCTGGATCTACTTGCCTGAAGAATGGTAATTTAAATGGAAAGAGAGAAACTTGTTAAGAGAACTGATTTGCACCCTGTAGTTCTTACGGATATTATGCTTACAGGGTCATTCCATGTGAAATCAACAAGCCTCAAAACTTGACCATCACCAATTTCAAAAAAAAATTATAGGGTTGATTACCTCTATAAAGTGATACAAAAAACTGATTTTTAAAATTTTTTTCAGCTGTTAGTTTTTTGTATGAGACCGCTTAATAAACGCAAAAAATGGAAAAAAGTGAAATTTTGAACATACAAAGATTCAATTTTCTCAGCTTGTATTGCAGCTAGAGTCTTTTGTTATATGTCATTGTAAAGCTCTTTAAACAAGCTTTCAAATGATATATAATTTGACAAGGTTTCGTGATGTTAATATTTCAAGGTCACCAAAAGCATTATTTGACCTTGAATATTTCAAAAAGTGCATTTTTTAAAAATCTGAAAAAAAAAAAAAAATATATATATATATATATATATATATATTACTTCCTAATGTAGTGTATATGTGGTAAAATTTGCAGAATGGGACGGCAATGGGATCTGGATGAAAAATGGAATCAACTTTTTACACTCTTACCACTTTATTGCAATGCCTATGGCTCCTGAGGATATACTCGTATAATACAGAAATATTGCAAACTGCGAAATGTTATTTACAAGTGACGGTTGGCTTATTCCACGTCTTGTTTTGAGAGGTTATAAATAATTCCTTTTCTGTTTCTACAAGGGTCTACTTTCGAAATAATAGCACTTATGGACACATTGACAACATTTTCAAAGTATGGATAGTAGATAGAATTTGAGGGTCCATGAGTCTGCAACAGCTTGATTTTCTTCATCTGTGTCTAAGATGCACCTTAGCCACCAATATCCATTATACCTGCAGATCAAGAATCCAACCATTTCTGGGCAATCAAGATCGCCTTTGACAGTTGTAGCATGTTCAATCCTTATAGTGTTGAAAATGAATATGCATTCACTTGCATCTGATTCCTGTTTAATGGCATTACACAATGAAGACTGAGTGCCTGGTGTTGTTCTTGCCATCATCATAATGTTCAATTGTGCTATATTGAAAATGAATTGATTTGATATGGAAGAAGAGGGTTTTAAATCCAGAAAAATGATGGCAAGAACAACACTAGGCACTCAGTCTTCATTGTGTAATGCCATTAAACAGGAATCAGATGCAAGTGAATGCATATTCATTTTCAACACTATAAGGATCGAACGTGCTACAACTGTCAAAGGCGATCTTGATTGCCCAGAAATGGTTGGATTCTTGATCTGCAGGTATAATGGATATTGGTGGCTAAGGTGCATCTTAGACACAGATGAAGAAAATCAAGCTGTTGCAGACTCATGGACCCTCAAATTCTATCTACTATCCAGACTTTGAAAATGTTGTCAATGTGTCCATAAGTGCTATTATTTCGAAAGTAGACCCTTGTAGAAACAGAAAAGGAATTATTTATAACCTCTCAAAACAAGACGTGGAATAAGCCAACCGTCACTTGTAAATAACATTTCGCAGTTTGCAATATTTCTGTATTATATATCCTCAGGAGCCATAGGCATTGCAATAAAGTGGTAAGAGTGTAAAAAGTCGATTCCATTTTTCATCCAAATCCCATTGCTGTCCCATTCTGCAAATTTTACCACATATACACTACATTAGGAAGTAATATATATATTTTTTTCAGATTTTTAAAAAATGCACTTTTTGAAATATTCAAGGTCAAATAATGCTTTTGGTGACCTTGAAATATTAACATCACGAAATCTTGTCAAATTATATATCATTTGAAAGCTTGTTTAAAGAGCTTTACAATGACATATAACAAAAGACTCTAGCTGCAATACAAGCTGAGAATATTGAATCTTTGTATGTTCAAAATTTCACTTTTTTCCATTTTTTGCGTTTTTTAAGCGGTCTCACACAAAAAACTAACAGCTGAAAAAAATTTTAAAAATCAGTTTTTTGTATCACTTTATAGAGGTAATCAACCCTATAATTTTTTTTGAAATTGGTGATGGTCAAGTTTTGAAGCTTGTTGATTTCACATGGAATGACCCCACCAATAGATTAAGCATTGAATTTAAATTTATTGCTTAAACCATGTAGTGCTGATAAAACATTTAATCATTAGTGAATAATTAATTAATTATTTTTTTACTAGCTTATCGTCAATGTGTAGAGACAAAAAAACAAGTAAAAGAAAACAAAAGAAAATCTAATCAAAAAGAAGATGAAGCAGAAGATATCGAAGTTGAAGTTATTGAAGAACCAGAACTTATCGATGTTGCTTCAGAATCTGAAAGTGAAAATGAAGATGATGTGAATGTTGTTTCAGACAGTAGTGATGGATGAAATTATAAGCAGCACTACAGTACGAATATATTTTCAAATATTGAAATGTTATGCATCATGTTATTCATTTCTAATCATAGCATATAATTTTTCATAAAACTTCATTTATTTTCAAACAAAATGGTTTTGTACAGCATTTTCTATCATTGTTTAGGTGTGTAAAGCAGAATGTTTGTCATTTTGAAAGGATTTCAAAATTTTGGTTCGTAATCAATACATTTTCTTTAAATGTAACACACTATTATCTTACTTTCTGTAATGATTTTTCTCCGCTTGGTAATCTTCTAACAGTATTTTCTAGTGCAGTGCAGTTCTTTCTATTATATGTATATATTAAGATGCATATTTTATTCATTGCCTTTTTCTGTTTAAAGTACAAAAAATGATTTTTATAAAATAAATTTTTCCCTGTTCATATTATTTATCTAATATACATGTTACTTCATATATTTTTCGATTATTCATAATCATCTTTTCAGAGTTGCAAAATGCATTCATTTTTAACAATACAAGCTTTCAGTCATGAGTAATTTTATTACATTTGCTCTACTACACTGCAACCTTTCTTGACAACAGCATCATGACGTCAGCGTGAAGTTAGCCTATGAAAAACGAGCTAGACAAAACGTCACAGCTTACTTGGCGAATTAGAGGAGATTGCTGACTGCTTGTGAGCTCTTATTGGCTCCGCCCGTAGTAACGTTCAGTGTCAAGTTAAGTTGCATTCTAGTATAGAGAACAAATAGACGAATTTGCAGAAATTAGTCAGAGGTGAAACATCTTTCTTTAGGTTGATATGGGAGCATACCAATACTAATAAGTGAATTGCAAAAATTATCTGAATGACATTACATTATTAACATACGGGGTGTTTTGTTTTTACCTGCATGACCTTTATTTTTGCAACTATTCATCCTAGATGCTTATTTCCAATTGCAAAAATGCTCAAAATAGGGTGCAGAGTTAAGATAATAAAAAGTTGAAGCAAAAAAAAAAAAGTGATAAAATACAAAATGTAACTTTTCATACAGCCCATATTTCCATAGTTATCTTTAGAGAAATATTGTACATTGAAAAATATATCCCATACAAAAAATTGAAACATTTGCCTCCAAAATTCAATGAGACGTTGGAATTTAAAACTTTACAGGACCGTACAGAAGATGAGATCGAAAAATATCGCCCTTTCTGAAGAATAACACGGTGTCAATGTAACAACAACAAAAAAATAAATAAATAAATAAATTATTGCTATTAAAAAATAAACGTAAAAGGATCTGTGTCAGTAACTTTCAGATTTTCGGAACTCAAAAGTTTAAACCGACGATGTCTCAAAACTAGAGTTTTGGATGTAACCCTTACTTGACTGTTAATAATATATTGTGTAAGTATAAGAGAGAGAGAGAGAATAAATAGGAATTCAAATCAAATATATTTTTAGAGCTATGTTGTACTAATAAGCATCCGGGCAACAAGCTAGTGAATTATAATTGTGTTTAACTTATTTCATGCTAAAATGAAATAGGTGAGCCTTAAATTGATAATTCATTGTTAATCGTGATCTTTGTTGGAAAATACTCACATTTAAATGTGTTTAATTTTATCAATTTGTGTGCTTAAAGGCTTATCTCTATTACTCTATCTGATCAAAATTGAAAGAAAATGGCCATTTTGAGACAAAAAATTTGAATTTTGAGATTTTTTAAAATTTCAAAACCCCGCCTATGAGCAAATTCTAATGCATCAAGGAACTTCTGCGCCAAGTTTGATGAAAATCCGACGAAAACTGCGGATTTGTAGAAGGAACAAATGTACAAATATACGTACATACATCCTTTTTTATACATATAGATTTCTCTAGCTTGTTTTCTTTACCCAGACTTTTGCCAGAACTTTTGTCAAATTGGATGATTTACCCCTCCCAGACATGCCAACTCTCTTGCGAGAGACTCTTGCTTAAGAGTTAAGTTTGGTGGTCAAGCTTAAAAGTTAAGTACCTCCTATCTCCAGTGTAAACTTTCCTGCTTTTTAAAGAATTTAGACAGTGCACTCATACCCCAGCTGGGGTTCGAACCCGGACAAGGTGGCCAGCGCTCCTGCATTTTGTTTTAATATAACGTTAAAAAAGTTCAACATAATTTTCCGCACTTTTTTTTTATTAGAAATTAAGGATAGTAAGACCTCCAATAAAAAAAGATAGATAGATACTGAAAAAGATTTAATCGTGTTATACAAAATAACAAGTAAAATAATACCAACAAAAAATAGTTTTTTTCTTGAATGATAATTTATTAAGAATATTTTATCTTCATAGTGGTTACTGAAATGAACCAATTTGAAATGAATTTTTAAGTAAATTTGATTATTTAATGAATGCTAGTCCTAATGCTAAGAGAGAAAATTACTTCTCAAGTTGATTAATCCTAAATCTGGCAGATGCGAACTAAAGACTAGACATAATCTTTTAAATGTGTTTTTAAAGTGCAGTGAGTTATCTCCATCTGAGTATTGGCCCACATTCTTGAGAAAATTTCAAAAGTGGCCAGTCGGCCAAAAAGGTTGGAGACCCCTAGCTTTGGCCCAGTATCTCGGCAGTTTCAACTCTTTTAAGGCCACTCAATCCTTAGTGCTTCACAATTTCTTCTAGAGACCCCATTCTTGTTAATGACTATTATACCCTTTGTAAAGAGAGGAGGCGGCTCAAAGTAAAATTAATTTCCCACTCTCCACACTTTTACCCTGATGGTTGTCTCAGTTACGGCGCAATGGACTTTTTCTCCACTTAGCTCTTGCAACAAGGGTTAAATGCAAACGGTTAAAATTGCTTTTTGCGTAAACTATTATTCTTTTGAAAAATCAACGTTGATAAAACACAACATTTTCTCAGAAATCTTTGCTGAATTAATCTATGACTAGATTTGTCAGGAAACGTTGAGAAATAACTGAGACATGAGGACATAAATAAAAGCTTAAGCCTAATTCGATAAACATAAAATAAATGAAACGTCTCAACAGCAGTGCATGAAAAAAAAAAGAGAAGATGTTTTCTTCCGTACGGTTTCCATGGAGATGACGCAAAATTTCTAAACTTGATACACCTATTTTGAAGAAACCGAGTATAAACGACAAAATGTTAACAATCTGGAAGTCAAATGCTAATCATTTGCTGTTGTAATTACTTTTCTCTAAACAGAAGAAACTTGGGGAGGAAACTGGAGCTAGGTTTCGGTGAAACACACTTTGGGAATCGTTGCAACATATAGTTTCACCTTTTCATGTGCTGAATATTTTTGTAAGTCGGTTCAAAGATAACAACATACTTCAAATCGTCTGGTGTTTAAGAACTTAATGAATCCTTTCTCCTAATCCTGTGACTTGGATTTTAGATATATTATTTTATTTATACTAAACTTTTTGAAGGACAGTTTAAAAAAATAAAAATAAAAACTCATGAAAACAGATCTGATTAGAAAAAGCTTGGAGCGGCAATTTACAATATTTTTCTGCTAATTTGTCAGAAGTAAGAATTACATGATCTTTATGTCACTTCATGTAGAATGCATTGTTAATCTTTATAGGGTGAAATGAAAGAAAATATTATTATTTAATGTGTTTATTTTCAATATACAAGCACTTAACAATGTAACATGTTAAATCACATAAAATATTAATAACTTCATATGGCAAAATATAAGAAAACAATATTTATCACAATTATATTACATAAAGTCGGATTCACTGGGTATCAATTTTGCTTTTCAAAACAATAAATAAATTTTATGAAACAACTTGAAATTTAACATAGCAAAATTTGTATACATTTTTTGAGTGGTAAATATTGGTAAACAAATAAACTATTTCATTTAGTTATGAAAAGAGAACATTGAGGAACGATTTTAAAAAAATATTTTCTGAATATTTTTATGCAAGAAATAGTTTTCTCATGACAAATAAAGCAGTGCACAGAGTAAGTAAATGTTAAAAGTGACATAAGCTTCAGATTTAAGAAATCCCCATTGATCTACTAGCTAAATTAACTGAAAGATGCAATGGTACAAAATTTGATTTTAATAAAATGTCTATAAATATATAACAATATGTTACAAAATGACTTTAATTAGCACTGATATTTTACTTTTTGCAACAAACATTTTAAATATAGTCAGTATATATTTTCAGATATCCTATAAGTGTTTTAAAGTGACTCTACATTCAACATATTCCCTTTTTTTATGTCTATATTTTAAATTTTAAAATGTAATGATATATTTAATAGACTGTAGGAGGGAGTGTACTTTAAAAATATTTCTTAGTTTTGTTTTATAGAAAACATTAAAACCAGAATAATATCTTAAAACATTTCTGACTAAAAATATAAAGTTATCCATGCCAAATTTCAAGACTTAGCAGTAACTTATATTAAATTTTATTAGATTTGTAAGAATATAGTGTAAAATTGAAAGGTTTTTTTTTTTTTTTTACAAAGTTTCCTCAAAAAGCTAGCACTAATGCCAATTAATAAAAAAAACCTTGTGCTGTTAAGAATTCAGAGCAAAACATAAAAAGTTAATTTTGTTTTTAAAGAAATTAATTAATTTTACTTTAAAATTACTTTGTACTATTGAAATTTGTGAGCGATGTACTGATGCTGGTATAGATGGAGGTTGAAAATACAAAAACTTTTAACTCAGCAAACCTTTTACCATGCAGATTATACATGAATAGTAAAATTTCAGGTTAGTGTGAAAATAGTATTATCAAAGACATGAGTAGAAACAACGAGCAATCTAGGATACTGAGGGCAAAGATGAAAAAAGGATAGCATCAGATGAAGTGAAAAGTACTTTTGAAAGAAACTATTAGTCATTAATACTGTGGAAATTGAGAGTGGTCACATGCATTGATTTCCCTGAAATATAAAAAGCTTGGAATGCAGAAGTAAAGAGTGTTAAAAAAGAATGACTCCATGAAGTGGAGAATAAATGAAAGAAAACAATATTGAAATAAAATTTCTGCTGTTTTTCACTATACTGCCATGCTAAGCGCAAAAGTAGTATCTGCAGTTGAGCTCAAACTGAGATATTACTCTTTAAAGTTTTGCGCTACCACATATTTGATTCAGATGATACCTTTTCAGAGTTTTTTAAAAAATATTTCCCGTTTTCAAATGAACATATAATTTTGTATTTAGGTAAATTATGTCACAAAGAACCACCTTCGAGGCGATAACTCAATTTTGTTAAAAAGTGCAGATACGACTTGTGTGCTCAGTACAGCAGTATATGTACTTCATTTGGAGCATTTCCAATCTTAGCGATCATTTTCCATAATACTTTTTGCAGCCGTGTTACATAGAAACTACTTGTTTGGCCATACCAAACATTACTTATTCTTTTTATTGGAATTTTAAACAAAAGAAGCCATTAAACAAGGCTAAAAGTTCCACTAAGATGAAAAATAATCCAACTAATAATTAAATTAATGTGTTAAAAAGTAAAATAATACCAATAAATAACATGAAAAAATGCTTTAAAATAATCTGCCAGCATAATAAAATACTAAAAGCTCCATTAAAATAACATGGTTTACTTGGTTATTTTAAACCATGGTTTAGTGACCTGAATAATATTCCTCTATTTTTACTAATTTAGAAAGTACGTAAGTTATAAGTGAGATAAACAAGTGCAGTACCAGAAGGAAAAAATAAATTTAATTTCTTAGACAGTTAATGGACATGTATAGCATACCAAGTAGTATACCAAGTATACCATAGTATACCAATACCAATACCATAGTATACCAAGGCACAGTAACAGGGTTCTACTACACTCTATCTCAACTTGTCATTCTATTTCTAATTGAATTGTTTGCATTGGCACTTGGATATAATTTTAAAAAATGCTACATGCAGTATAAAAATTATTATAAAATTCAGATCCAAAGTTTGCTTTCCTTACAAGTTATAACTATTAACTATGTATCGAGCATTTTGTTTTTGCCCTTTTCTTAGCATTTATACAGACTGATGATCCAAATAAATTAGGTTTGGTTGGTGGTGGTTATGACACTAACCTGAGTACATTGAAAATCCTTTATCCTTTATCTCTTTAATTTTATTTTACAATAGGAGAACACATTTCTAACAATAAAAATAAAAATCAAGAATTTAGTCGATCAGAAAAGTTACACACTGCGTGGGAAGGATATTACAGATAATAATGCACTGAAACTGTAAACTGAGATATCTTTGCATATTTAAGAAAAAAAAAATGTTTTTATGTCTCTCATATTTTTTAAACATTCACCAGTGACAAAACATTTTACTTTTCCTCATTAGAAACAAACAAAAACATTTTGTCCAAAGTAGCTAATTTCTTGTCATATGCAGAAAATTACAACGAGAGACTGTCTACCTCCAGCTCGATTACCGACTATTCCCGACTGATGAGCTCCTAATAGGGACAAAACTACAGTCTCAAGTTATAATGACCGAGCTGTAGGTACATTTGCTTATTGACTAGGACCAGCCTAGCTTGGCTCAGACCCTGTTGTTGGTCATCACATTTGTATTTGTTTATTTTTTTATTTTTTCTTTCTTTCCTTTTCCTTTGCTTTTAATACTTTTTTTTTCATTTTACTGCAACATTTTAAGAGGAATTTTTCAATATTTTATTTATTTTTGTCAGTAGATGGCTTGGCAGTTTATTTATTTTTGGTCAAGTTATGTTCCCAAATACCCTGACAATCCTCTTTTATGTACAAAACTCTACTTCACTTCACTCATTCATGTTTTATTTTGTTCCATGCCTTCACACATCTTGCTTATAATAAATTTTGTTCATAACGATTGTAAGAAATAGGATAGCTGCTGGCCTTCTGGCCTATAAAATTTTCCTTTTAATTTGGGTTGGATGCATGGTATTTCAGTTTCAACCCATATTTCAGGTTCATGCTTTTTAAAGAGGAACAGATGAAATAGAGGTATTTCTTTTACTCGTAAACTCTCGGAATGTGTCAAATAAAAGCAGTGTAATCTTAATTCTCTTGAGTAGTATGGAATGTGCCTGTTGATTTTATGAGTTACTTTGCTGAATTAGCTGATTTTAGTTGTACAGTCACAATTAAATTTATTTAACTTCAATATTTTTTCAATTAAAAAAAAACATGCAAAATCTTTACCCTTTTAATGAATTTAAAGATCTCAGAAAATTAATATTGTCTACACATTTAAATTAGTCAGGAACAAAACAAAAAGTATGTCTTCAGAATTGAATTAAAAATAAAACTTAAACGTTCAAAGAAAAAATACCGTAAAGTCGGGTTACTTAGACCCTAAGGGGTTACTTGAGCCCATTACAGTAAAATGATAAAATCTAGGTTTGGTACTTATTAGTTGAAGACTTGCACGTAGTTCCTCGTCTCTCCTCTAGGTAGAAGCACTCTGCAGTCTCTAATGCTAGTACCAAACCCAGATTTTATCATTTTACTGTGGGCTCAAGTAACCTCCTTGTGGGTCCAAGTAACCCGACTTTACAGTACAGCTAAATTTCAGTAGAGTTATAAACACTTTCATTTAAAACAGTTATGGCACTGTATCTGACTAATATTTAATTATCACAGAATTTTTAAAGATGTTTTTACATTAAGTCATGGCCCCCACATAGGGGAGGGAAGGGGTATTGTAGCAATGGGATTTAGAGCGAGCTTGAGACACACATTTTTTACATATATATTTCTAAACTTAACAGAACTTAGAAGGCGCCTGAGGCATGATCTGGCAAGAGGGCCCTAGAGTAAATGTGGAGGCCATGCTTTACATTACAAACAACCCTGAACATACAATAAAATTTTGAAAACACACTGGCGTAAACTACATCACTGTAAAATGATTTTAAAAAAGAAACAAATCTCCCAATTTGCTCCTTTGTGTTAAAATAAAATTTCTGCTTTTTTCTTTTCAATGCTCTGTTTGCATGATGCAATACAAAGGTGCCATGTACAATATACATAACTCAATCATCACCATTAGCTTGATATTGGAATATTCAGAAGCATATCTATGGTATTAGGCACTCATGGCAGAAAAGTCTAGGGTTTTTTTTTTTTTTTCAAATCTGCCTTAACCACTGCTTGATTTTGGGGCTGCTTTGTAGTGCATGACTAGAAATAGTATATAAAATGCTTTTGTAGTTGAAATTCAGAGGATAGACATTAATATGAATTGTGTAGTCAAATGTACTTTTCGGATCCCTTTTTTAAGTTACCCTTGAGCCATCTGCCCTACCTGGCACCTGCCATACCTTAGATATGCCACTAATTATTCTTTGGATATATAAACGTGAAGGCACATAGCTGTAATTTGTTTCTCCATTTTTATGGCAAAAGGCTGTTTAAAAGTTAGCACATGGTGAGTATGAACCTCGAAGCGACAGTAGTGCGGCACATTGGACATAGAGAAACTGTACTTGAACAATTCTGGCAGCAGCACACATGTCCGCATGGCAAGAAGACAGCAGTACTCTAGAAAAAAAGAAGATAAGGTGCTGAAACATATATTTTTCGCCACAAATGTTTTTTCCCTCCTCGATGATGTACCCCTAATGGAAAAATTGGAAAAAGTAATGAATACATTACTTGTACATCCATGCAAATGACACATTCAGCTTGACGCCAAAGCTTGATTTCAGTATCAGGAGATAACAGAGGTGCCGATGGTTGAACCCCTCCCGGAAATTCTGCCGTAGATGTCGGTGACGATTCTGAAAGTTCTGGTGAGCTTGGATCAGAAACAGGCGGTGCTGATGGCTCAGGTGTGATATCCTCTTCAAGCCTGAAAGAATAAGGTAAGAGCAGTTGATTTTAACAATTCAGTTTCAAATTCGCATTGATATAGGTGTGAATCACATTTTTTACTCTCTCTACTAAAATTTTCTTGTTTGAGTAGTCTACAAAGATTTATTTTAAGCAATTTGTAAAAACTCTATAATAGTTTGTTTTTTTTTTCCTTAACAGACTGGTATTAAGATTCGTATGGTCAGTAAGGTTTAGGAGAACTATATACAAGTTTCATGGGAAAATCTGCAGTTTTTAAAACTACATGAAAGTCATGAATTTAAGTCCAAAAGCCCTATCTCTTCTTAAAAAGGGAGAAGATTTGAACAAATACTGTTGGCCCCGCTTAAACGAATACTGTCGGTTCCAAGAAAAACTATTTGATTAAGCGGTGTATTCGATTAAACCGGGATCTTAAATATTGCGTTTATGGCAGGGGAAATATTCAGTTCCGAGACATTTTATTCGCATAAGCGGAGTATTTGATTATCCGTTACCCGATTAAGCGGTGCTGACAGTATGAAGTTCGTAAGTCATTAACACCTGAAACAGACAACCTGTTACAAAACATATTACGAGCTCATTTTTTTCCAAAGTCTAATTGCTGCAAAAAAAGTGAAAACTGTTTCACTAAGAATATTTTGATATATCATTCAGATACTTCTGCATAAAGTAACTATTATAGCTGAGACATTTGTTGCATCGCATCCTCACATTGACTTTCTCAACCCTCATCACACGGGGGAGGGGGAGTTATGTCATATTTTTCTGGTTTCTGAAGCCTTTACAGGGTTAGTGAAAATAAATATTTTCTTTTTACAGGACAATTGGAACAATAAATCTGAAATGAACATTTTTACTGAAATTGAAACTTAATTCACTTCTGTTATGACAATTTACGATGAATTTTTTTTTTTCTTTTTCCGTAGCAAACTCATTATACACTTACCAGGGGCGGCTCCTCACTATGGGCCGGGTGGGCCGGGCCCACCCAGAAAAATTGGAAGAAAAACTAATACATAATTAAAACATATCGTTTTGTATTTCTGTTCAAAAAACTAAAAAAAAAAACAAAAAAACATAGTGCACAAAACATATTTTAAACCTACAGTCACCCCCCCCCCCCGCACATCGCTAACACAGCACAAGAAAGATTTCTAACTTCATCAATTTTAGCGCTTCGCACGGCTTTTAGAACGAGCTTGAGGGCCGCTCTCAGTAGGCCCGCGGCCAACTCCGCTTTTAGCCAATCGCAGTGGCTGGATTAAAAAGAGCGGTTCTCTGATGACACCCCATTGTAACATTCGACCTGTGGGCCCATCTTCCCTGGCCCCTGGCCCGAGATTTCCCTTTGTCCCTAACCAAAGCGGTGGAGAGGGAAGTGTCTCTCACTGCGTACAGGAGCAGAATGTGAGGTCCTTGCGTTAGGGAGAAAACTCGCCTCTTCTCATTTCGTGTTTCACTCTTCGTGTTTCTCTTTTCCTTTATTTCTTTTTTTTTTTTTTTTGAATGATTTTAATAACAAGTCCTCTTTTTTTTTTTTTTTTGTCTTTCTTTTTTACTTTCAACACCTATTACTAACAGGCATAGAGATTGCTAATTCCATTACCGCCCCCTCACCTATTTGTAATACAGTGCATGTATATTTTATTAGTTAATTTGCGTTTGGGAGCAGAGATTCTTATTCTCAAAATTTTTGTGTGAAGACTTTATTTTTGACTTGCAGACCGTTTGCCATTTTCTTGGTATTAATTTGAATTTAATCTCATAGTGTTGTAAGTATTGTATGAACTCTAGAAACTTTGTCATCCTTCCGGGTGTGACATTATAAATGCTTGGAGAATTAATAAGTATTCTTAAGCTCTAAATGCTAAATTTATTTAGCCGAATCAATGATTACATTTATATCCAGGACCAAAGTCGTCCAAAGAGCGGCCAACACCCTCCCCTTAAAATATCGATGAAGTAGTTCTCCCCTCCCCTCTTTTTGATAATCATCCCTGCAACTAATATTATCACATTCATAGGGATTTTAATGTCCGAAAAAACACTTAGATGTTGAATAAAAACTTTTGCTACTCTACAACTTTTCTTAAACCTTATGACACGTAACATTAACCTTCTACTACAAATTCATTTAAAGCAGTAACCAGAAAAAATAAAACGTTGAAATTGAACGTTCATAAAAATATTGAGTGGATCAACGTCTACTGTATATAAAAACTATATTCAGCTTAAAAATGTATAAATGAATAATACACTTATTCTTTAAATTATTATTATTTTACAAATTGCTTCATAATTCATAGAGGAAACACGTGGATATAAAATTTCGCAACATTTAACAACTATATTTTGCAGTATATTTTTCTGAAGTTTTACAATATATGAAATAGTAAATACTGTTTAAAAGCAATGTAGTTAAATTAAAAATTTCTATCAAAGTTTAATAACGATACCTAATGGTTCTGAAAAACTAGGCGTTCTACAAGATTTTTTATTTCTAACATATAGCATGTTACCATGACTATCAGTCAAATCACGTATCCGAAAAGAAATTAATTATCAGTTAGTGAAATATTTCTGACAAACATAATCAAATTAGTCAGTTATCCGTGTTTTAATTTTAATGTTATTCGAATCGGTAAGTCAAGATCCAGATTATATTGTAAGAAAAATAAGTGTTTTAATATTGTTTTGTACATGTTTTGTATTTCCTGAAAATAATTCGATTCAGCTCATCACTAGTTTGAGTATACGATCATACATTGGTAAGTGAGTGGAACCATAACTGTTCAAGCCAGTGTATTCCAATTTATTTAAAAGCATACACATACATTAAAATTGAAAGTTAATGTAAATATCATGGCTATAAAAGTAACATTTTTAAGTTGAAACACCGTTAGGATTTGTTTTTTCATGAACTGAAATTGCAACATTTGTATCCAAATTTTGAAAAAAATGTAAGCATACATATATCGAGTCATTTACCTTATGAGTTCCTTAATTTGATGATAGAGGCTTTCAAAAACACATGGTGCAGGTTGTCGACATTTTTAGGGGGTGAGAGGGTGTGTTTTAGGCAGAAATGTTCGTTTTCTTTTGGAGTGCAGTCCCGTAATGTTTGAGTAATGGCACCGACTTGTGGCGTAACACTTTTAATGTGATGAATATTTTCACTGTCCGAAAATGGCAAAATTCTGAGAGCTAGCTTTGCGAAACATTAGTGATGTATAGGAAGTATGTCGTCTGTGAAAAATATTGTTATTATCATTACATTGATCGCTTAAGGCTGGTATAACATTTAAAATATAAAACTTATGTATCAAATCAAATGAGATAATTTTGCAATGCAAATTTGTATTAATAGAATTAAATATTATTTTATGTCGCTCAGCATTAGTTTAATAGTTGTTTCCTTCATTTTTTTTGTAAGCATTACTGGGGGAACATATAATTGCGGGCCCACCCACTAAATTAAGGCACGAGCCGCCACTGACACTTACAATGAAAAATCACCTTTCCCGTGCTGTCTTTGTACCTTCTGCCTTTCTTCTAAAATTCTTAAGCATGCTGATTCATCAAGGATACCAATCTGTAAAACAATTCTATTATTGTGACAGATTCATGTTTTTTCTTCTTATCATTTACAAAAAAAAGTATTTCACTTTTGCGTTTTGTCTTTCAAATTACTGATTTAAGTGCAATTAGCTTAAAAAAGTTCATTTGCAATGTGGCAGTGATTGTATTTGCAACCATTGTACTTGAGACTTCCACTGCAGACAAGAATAAGTCTCATTTCAGCTACAGTCAAACCTGTTTATCTCGAATTTCATGGAACAGATGGAAAATTCGAGATACGGAGGTTGTGATAAAAATAAGCAATTGCAACAAAGTCAACCACTCAATAGACTGTTTTGCTGTGATAGTGTTGAACATTTTGCAGTATGGCATGTTGTGAGTACTCTTTTTTCTAATTTCCATGATTATATCGATAGCAAGTTTATGCATACCTTTAAGTGCGAACATTGTTTTTAAATGATTGGTCACAACATGATTTTTGTCTCCAAGTTATACCATTGATAAAGGTAGCTGGAGATGAAATTCAAAAATGAGAGTCTTCAAAATTTGAGATATAAGGGTTTTTGGGAAAATTCCTTTGAGATAAATATTGGGGGGGGGGGGGACAATAAATTTATGCTGTAAAAGCAGGGAAATTGAAAAATTTTGACGTAGAGAGGTTTTTAAGATAGGCAGGTTCGAGATAAACAGGTTCAACTGTATTTAATTGGTATATATTTTTTTTATTGTATTAAATCCACTTTTCCCCTTTTAGATTAGTTTTTATTATTTACTAGCTGCGTGGCCCAGCTCTGCACGGGATCTACCTTGAGAGTAAAAGTTTTGTCATGTAATGCGGGAGTCTAAATGTCTGGATTAGATTAAAAGTCAACATTTTGGGTAGTACAAAAAATTAATCAACAGCCAAAAAAGTTTTAAATCCCTCGTTCCAGGAAAAGCCTAAAAGCAAAAATTTGATTTGTTTATGTTCAAGAAAAAAAATGGCAACACCTTTCTCTTATCAATAATTTATTTCAAGCTATTTAATTTATTTCCCGCTCGTGCAGACGATATTAATAAATCCAATTTAAAATTGATTTTTACTAACTTAAAATGCCCGTGTCTTTTTTTTTGAGTGAAGTTAGCGGTTGGGTGTTTCCAAAGCCTTCAGAAGGGAATACACCGAAGGGGTATTCGTTGCAAGCTTTCCAATGAGAACAAACTCAAGAAGATCTGATATTTATTTCGAGTAGAAATAGCAATTTTAAGCCATTGTTGAGTTATTAAATTGAAATTCAAACTGTTTGGTACTAATTTGGAGTTCAAAAAAACCTCTACAACCCTTTCCGGGCGCCCAAGTACCTCCCTGCCAAATTTGGTCCAAATTTATATAAGAAACATACAGACACACACATATTCTTTATATAGTTATATGGTTCTTATTCAATTAATGCATCAATTGACTACATAATATCATATGATCAAGTTCATAGCAACTTTAAGTAGAGTTAAAATTTATGGCAGAACAGGCATGATTGGAGTATGATTAATTTCATCTTAATTTATAACAATCATATGAATTCTTCCCATCATCAAAATTCATTGAAATGTAAAATAAAATCTTAGGGACCTACTCCACATCAGCGTAAAACGCGACCGAAACTGAAGGCAGAAACCGAAAATACGGGTACTTTCCATAGGAACACTATTTGCTCCATTTTACGCTCCTGCTTTATTTTTCTGCTTTACGTCAATGTGGAGCAGGGACCTTAGAGTATTGCGATTTTTGCAATGCATTTTTACTGCATTAGAAAATTATTATTAATTAATGACAGCAGAATTGATTGCATTTATATTTTTACATAATATGCTATTCTGCCATCATGAGAAAGAAAGCCCTATCTCCAAGGGAGAAAAGTTGGGAAAAACTAGAACTAACATAAATGTGCTAAAATCTTTTTAAAAAAATGTATTAGATCATAAGTAGAACCTTGCAAGAACAAAATTTTAAATTTCTTTGATAACTATATCTTTGAACCAACAGCAACAAATCTGTGAAAATGAATTGTAGCAAAAATTTGGATTTAGGGCCTTTTAAAGTATGAAGTCAGTATTGAAATAGTTGGTCAATTGAACCTATTATTGCAGAAAAAAGGCTTTATAATTTGAAATTAAGTTAATTTTATTTTGTTTCAATATAACCACAGATTTAGTATATCTTCAATCATTTCAAATTCTTTTCTAACCACTTATTCTATAAAAATTTTGCATGCAGATCTTTAAAAGAAAAACAAAACCAAGAATTTAAAATTTACATAAATTTAAAGAAATTACGCACATTTTTTAAATCTTGAGCAGTAAAGGCAAGCAGTTGAGAAAAGGTAATCCTTTTAACAGCAAACATAGGCAAGTAATCCATCGCCAAAGCATTCATCAAAACTCTTTTAACATCTGGATCCATTTCCAATTCCTAGTTGAGAAACAAAAAGTAAATAAATAACTACCTAAAATAAAGCATTTTCTCCCACAAATCTCAGTGCAAAATAACATTTTGTTAAATTTCTTAAAACTGACTTGTGAAAATATCTTAACATACAATTATAAAGACTGCTTTTCAATGCGATTTGTTTACATGGTGCTATAAGTGTGAACAGTAACTAAAACTCAGACACCAATTTCACCAAATGTAAACACATTTAAATAGAAATACTGAAATTTATGCTGAATAGAATTTTATCTTAGAACTTAGTCTATTAGCTAGCAGATAGGTATACAGGGTGTTTTATATTGTATAGGATAAAAAAAAACACAACATTGAATGTTATACACTGCTCGACATTGAAAATGCAACACCAAGAAGGAGTGGTCAGAAATTCATGCAAATTTTACCGTAGACGCACGTCACTGAGTTATGCAAATGATATGAAATGCGCAGCTCTCCGACGCACGTGAAGTAAGATATAAGAGAATGAAGTTGAAAAGTGGGCTATGTTCATGTTGGTTTTTCTGCCAGACTAATTATCGGAGAAATTTGGTTTTTGTCTCGAAGGATACGTGTGATAGGAGGAAATGCCACGCCGTCCTCAACAAAGACACTTCCAGCATATAGACGACATTACAAGGGGTATGGTGATCGGACTGAGAAGGGGAGGTTGATCCATACGTCAAATTGCAGCTGATACCCACATGGATGCAAGCACTGTGCATCGGCTGTGTCGGAGATGGTTGGAAAGAGGAAATGTAGCCACATTGAGGGGTGCAGGTGCAGCCAGAGTGACGTCAGACCGCTTGGATCGACGGATTCACCGACAAGCTGTGGCGGACCCGCAAGTCACTTGTACGTCGATTCTGCAGCACGTGCAAGGTACCCTGGATGTTCCTGTGTCGACCAGAACCATTTCCCGTCGACTGGTTGCACGTGGCCTGCAATCACGGCGCCCGCTAAGAAGACTGCCATTGACCTCACAGCACAGACTCCAACGTTTGGAATGGTGCCGGACCAGAGCGACGTGGATGGCAGAATGGCAAACCGTAGTGTTCTCAGATGAATCCCGCTTCTGTTTGTCCAGCGATAGTCATCGCATACGTGTGTGGCGTCGACGTGGAGAAAGATCGAATCCGGCAGTAACTGTGGAACGCCCCACAGCGCGACAACGTGGCATAATGGTTTGGGGCGCTATTGCATACAATTCCGTATCACCTCTAGTTCGTATTCGGGGCACTATGACGGCCCAACGATATGTAGATAATGTACTGCGGCCGGTGGCAATCCCCTACCTTCAGGGTCTGCCAAATGCAATTTTTCAACAGGATAACGCCCGGCCTCACAGTGCTCGAATCAGCCAACATGCTCTACGAGGTGTACAGATGCTTTCCTGGCCACCATACTCTCCTGACTTGTCACCAATCGAACATGTGTGGGACGTGATTGGACGCCGTTTGCAGAACCTGTCACTGCCTCGTTCAGAGGACGAACTGTGGCAAATGGTTGAAAGGGAATGGAGTGCCATCCCTCAGGACACCATCCGCAGGCTTATTGACTCCATGCCCAGACGTGTTTTTTCGTGCATCGCTGTCCGCGGTGGTCCTACTTCTTACTGAGCCGACGCCGTCCTCGCTCTAAATTTTACTTATTTATTTTGAAATAAATATCACTTATTGTTCCATGCTGTCTCTGTTTTCTTACCAAATTTCATCAATTTCTGACCACTCCTTCTTGGTGTTGCATTTTCAATGTCGAGCAGTGTAATTACACAGCTGCTAACTCTTTCAGCAAAACAACTAACTTTCCAAAAAAGGGATTTTTAAGTAGTTGGGATTTTGAAAAAAAATTCTGTCACAAAATGATTGAGGAAAAAAACCTTTTTGAACATGAGTAAAAATTTTGCTGTCTGATCATTTTTGCCTGATGTCTGATCATTTTTGAAATATGTTCATTTCATTTTAATTCTTTTTAAAACTTTTATTTCCTCATAAAATGTGTAGTACCTTCCTGATTTTTCTCTGAGCTCTCTAAATTTCTAACTGCCGCAAGGGATGTTTATTATCACTTATGAGTGAAAATAAACTTATATCTTTCTTAAGCTTTTTTTTTTCGAACTAAAAAGATGCAGGCTTTTTTTTTTTTACTTCAAAAAAGTAAAAGAAGTAATCTTTGCCCATTAGTTGGCCAAAGCTTTAATATTCAGCTCTTTGGCCAAACTGCACTTTGTGCCATCTCTAACTAGTTCTGCAACAAACTTCACGTCCTTGCAACAAGGATAAGTGACGATGTTTTGCTGTACTTCAAAACACAACACAATTTTTCCATAGTCCCCTATCTGGATGATGGCATTTCCATTAACAGCTGTGGTTTCATGACTAGAAAAATATTTGCTGTTTCTATACAAAACTTGTACGAGTGTTACTTCAAAATTAATTTGTCTCGGGTAAATAGATTTAGCATAGAATTTGTACTATGCTATTATTTTTATACCATTTAATATAAAACACCCCGAATAGCTAGTTTGATGTGGTGATAATTTTGATCAACATAAAATTTTTAATTATTTTTATGAGAGCCCATATGAGCACAAACATATATGGTTGTCTTTGATATTCATAGTTTAATACCATATAGAAATATAGAGTACATTAATTTTATAAAGTTTGCGTTTGTGCAGCTTAACTTTAATTGTAATTATTTCCCAACATCTTAAATATACATTACAACAATATTTTTTGATATTTAACATTATAGATATCTGTATGGTATTCAATATAAAATACATCTAGCAAATGGTGAAATTCAAGTACATACCGCATCCACAACACCTTTCGGTTTACTATCTAGAAGTTTTTGATACTGAATCAGCCAAAAATCTTTCATTTCATCAGCTCTCTTCAACTCCATTTGTTGCTACAAGTAGGAAAAAGCAACTACAAATTCAGATCCATAAATATTATAACAATCACAATGAATGATTTTTAGTAAAGAACAAATAGTAAAACTTTTCACAATAAGTATACAGACTAAATAAATTATCAAAAATAGTTTAATTACAAGTCTATCTCGTAGTTGTTTTTCTCGTTGCTCTTTTGCAGATAGAAGCTCAGTTAACAAGTAGGCTAGAGCAGTTCTGTGTTCCGCCAAAGAATTCTAAAAAAGAATAATTAAAAAAAACAATTATGAAGAAATAAAAATCCTTCCTCATTAATAAAAGAACTTTAAACCAAAATTGGCACATCTTACACTCAGTGATAGGCAATTTAATTACAGACTGATAAAGGAACAATTAACAGAAGTACAATAAAATACCAAAGAATCAAAAAAGCAAATCCTCCTCCCCTAACCTTCATGAAAAAAATTCAATATGTTTAACCCACAATAAAGAAAAAGTAAGATACCGTATTGTGGTATCATTACTGTACAAAATAAAGTTTAATACTGATGATTTATTTTAAGTATAAATAAATTAAAAAGAGAGTAAGAAAATAAATTGTAAAACACAACTAAGTTAATCAAATGAAAAATAATACATTCGATATTAATTTAATATCAAGTATGAGTTTAGAATTATGAAGACATAGTAATAAAACCTCAAGTTAATAATTTTATTTATTTATTTTACTTTATCTTTCTTTTTTTTTTGTATTAAAAACAAAATTAACTCAAGGAGGTTTTGAATTAAAAGGGACCCTGAGGGCATGATCCCCCCTCTCCCTCCAACAACGCATATCAATCCATATAATATTGGTTGTTGTCAGGAACGCCCCAAACAAAAATTTTTGGGAGGGAGAAAATTATCAATTTGCCAAATGAAGTTCCAATTTTACCGAATCGTAAAATACAAGCATGCATACTTGTCGTACATGCATAAAATTTAGTGAGAAAAAGCATTAGGCATCTTTTAAAAAACAATTCTTAAAAAAAGGGAACAAATAATCTCAATGTTGTAAAATTGTCTTCGAATTGACGAATCGTCAGCAAAATGTGCGAATACGGAAATTGTTGGGAGGTCACAGTGACCTCCTGTGACCTACCATCTGGGCGCTCCTGGTTGTTGTATTCAACAGTTCAAGAGAGCTTTTAGTAGCAGATGAATTGTTCTGGCAGCATTAAAAATAATAGAGATTATTTTTTATTCAAAAACTTTATAGTAATTGCAGAAAATTATACTCACCACTTCTGAATCAATTTTTAAATTCTTCTTTTTAATTTCTGCATGCGTAAGCCCAGAAAGTTCCTTTTCAATTAAATGAATCTACCGATAAAAAACAATTCATACTTTTCAAGTGCATAATGGCATTCAATTTTTAATGCAGACAAAAACAAAAGTTAAAAACAAATAAATTAATAAAACATTCTCTCTGTATGCCTCTAATTTTCGATCCAAATCCTCACTCACTTACAGAGTTTTACTTAACTGTAAGCAAGTAAATTGTAGTTAAAATAGGTTTTTAGTACAAATATGACACTTATGGCATATAATAGCCTATCATCTCAAACCCTGGTCTGGAGCATTTTAACTAATGCCAACACAATTTTTTAAACAGCTACCAATGAATGCACTATTCATCAACACAGAATTTACAAGCACTCACTGCACCTAGAGAATTTTTTTTCTTTCTATATTTTAAAACATTTGCAAGAATGGATCAGACCACATATCTGACCTAAAGAAGAGTTAATTGACAACTACACAATATCTTTGCTTTTTTTTTTCTTTTAAATGCTGTTTAAACTGGATGTTAGATGAAACAATTTACACTTTTATCCTACCTAAGCACTCTGAAAATTATTAAAAAGTAAAGATATAATTCAAGACAATCTTAAAACTATCTACTCCCTTGCTCCTTACCACCTCTTCCGGTAAACTATTCCAAGTTCCCACTACTCTGCTAAAATAGTAATTTTTCCGAATTTGCAGGTTAGCCTTAGATTTAAACAGCTTATAACAATGACCCCATGTCCTGCTTTCCGTACAAAAATTTGAACCTATAACATCTTTCATTTTGATAAATTTAAACAACTGAATCATATTCCCTCTGATTCTCCTTTGCTCAATACTATACATTTTAAGCATTCTAAGTCTGGGAATCATAGTCTAAATTAGAAAATCCATTCACTAACCATTCTTAAATTAAGAAAAATTCTGCATTTCTTAGTTAATTTTAACTAATATTTTTATTTATTGCAACACCCAAAGTGGTTGAAAGAAATGTTACAATAACATTTTGCATTAAAAAATACCTGATGAATAATATCTTGATGTCGCAAATCTTTTTGCAATTGAAGAGCTTTAAATGCTTCTTTTTGGAACTGTTCCTATAAAAGAAAACACGAACATGAATGGAAATACTGGAAATTTTGAAGAAAAGCAATATAAAATATTTTATGATAAGGAAAGTTCAGGTTACCTGTTCCAAAAGGTTGTTTATAAGAATCTGTTGATCAATTTCTCTTTCTTGGAAAATATTTAATAATTTCAAGTTGCTCTCATTTTCACTGAAATAAGTAATGCATAAAATTTGAGCATTAATTTTAGTCATACAAATAATAATGTATCCAACAAAAATATACTTTGCTAAATAAGCTAGAAGGTTCACTATAAGTTAAAAATTTTACAATGGCATAAAAAAATTAAATGCATAATATTTTAGAAGTTCTTAATTTAATGAACAAAAACTTAGTCTGCTATAAGATGGTAGTAATCAATTTTAAAATATGAAACATGCAGGAAACTGAAATTAAGTTTTTCCTTTTTTTGTCTACAGTTACGTACACACACAATCCCAACCTTCAGATTGAAGTTTGAGCTGAGAAGACCAGAAAATAGTTTCATATAAGTTTGAGCATAAACAAATTAAAATATTTACTTCATTTTTTTTCAAAAAGAAACAGATGAACATTTCTAAATCAAAATCATTTTATATTGATAAGCGTTGAAAAGTGCGAAAGAATCCCTGTCAATAAATTTCTAATTCTAGTGATATTTTGTATTAACAATATTGCTTTGCTACGACAGTTAAGAGTATTTTGTGGTGAGTGTTAACGTGACACAACCATTCAGAGCTCATGCAGAGATACTTTCTTGCTCAATTCAACATTTGTTTAAAGGTGTGTCTATGTAAAACCCTTGGGAAATCGAAAAGAAAGATTTTTACATTTGGCTGTGTATCAAACTGTTGCTGTTTGGCTATCTATTTTAATTAATGAAAGTAGTGTGCATGCATTTGTGAGTGCAGAGTAAACTTTGATGTTAGAATGAACCAAAGCAGCCTTGAACTTGTCAAAGGCATAAGATAGTTTAAAATTCCTTAATGTGGTAGAGCACAGTTAATCCTAATTTGAAATAAATGAACTAATCTATAAACACCAGAACTTTCTTCTTTCTCTCCTTTTTCAGTAAAAATTTGCACACAAAAAGAGAAGAAAACACTCATACAAATTGAGGTCTTGACAGCTTTTGATAATCAGGGTGCGGTCATAGTCTTAAAATTAAAAAGGAAACAAGAAGTTCTGTCAAGAACTAAATGAACCTACTTTCCCGTACATCGACATCGGCATTCTCGCATCTGATCATTATTCTCTTGATTATCTGAGACTGAAAATTATGTCAAACATACCGTTTTAGCATTTAAAGCTGATTTCGAAAAGCAAAATATACCCCTCTCATCAGATGAAATAGACACGTAAAAAGTAATTAACGAATAAATAAAGTTTTGTCGCACCTTTTAAAGAGAAACTGTTACAGTTCCTCCGTAGAAAAAATCCTCCATCGTTTTCAAAAAAAAAAAAAAAAATAATAATAATAATAATAAAATAAATAAATAAATAAATAAAAGTACAAAGAGCATCAAAACACATTTTATCAAAGAAAGAAAAAAAAAGAAAAAAAAAAACTCGTCCGTTAATAAAATGTCTCGAATTTCACTTTTAATCCGTTGCCAGTTGTTAAATATAAATAAAGAATAAAATGTTCTCGTGAATGAAAACTTTTTGTTACAAAAAAAATCGTCTGCCAAAAAAAAAAAAATAATAATAATAATAATAATAAATAAAATAAAACAAATGAATAAATAAACAAAAAATCGTCTGCACAGTCAGTCATTTTTTTTCTGAGCCTGCATTTCCGCCATGTTTGCGGAGTCGGAGTCGGAATCAGAGTCCTCACAGAAGATTACTCAGAAAAGTACTTTACAAACATTATTTATCAAAACCATTTTCTTACAAAGTTAGTTTGAAGGAAATCCGACTTTAAGTTCAGGATCAACATTCAACTTAAATTCCCCGTAGACGCTAATGATAATTTTTTTTTCTGAACGGTTCAATATTGAACGAAAAATGGTTCAAATCAAAATGCGAAATATGAGAATGTATGGGAAAGCCTCTCCGAGATCTTTCAAACAAAAAAAAGTTTATTCCATTCGGAATGTTCACTCAAAAGTTATTAGGTGGGGAGAGGTTTGCTTGAACGGTTCAATGTTGAACGAAAAAATGCTCAAATGCAAAATTTAAATACGGTAATGAAGTATCCTTGCTGAGATCCTATGAACAAAAAAAAAATTTATTTAAATCGGGCTGTTCACTCAAAAGTTATTAGGGGTGACAGCTTGATTGAGCGGTTCAATGTTGAACGAAAAATTGTTCAAATCGGAAATGTAAATACGGGAATGAAGTATCCTTGATAAGATCTTTCGAACAAAAAAAAGTTTGTTCAAATCGGATTGTTCACTCAAAAGTTAGCATCGCGGGACAGGTTGTTTGAACGGTTCAAAGTTGAACCAAAAATTGTTCAAATCGAAAAATCAAATATGGGAATGAGCTGTACTCGCCGAGATCTTTCGAACAAAAAAAAGTTTATTCCAATCGGACGGTTCACTCAAAAGTTATTAGGTGGAGAAAGGTTGCTTAAACGGTTCAATGTTGAACCAAAAATGTTCAAATTGAAAATTTAAATACGGTAATAAAGTATCCTTGCCGAGATGCTTCGAACAAAAAAAAGTTTGTTTAAATCGGACTGTTCATTCAAAAGTTATTAGGAGTGACAGCTTGTTTGAACGGTTCAATGTTGAACGAAAAATTGTTCAAATCGAAAATGTAGATACGGGAATGAAGTATCCTTGAAAAGATCTTTCGAACAAAAAAAAGTTTGTTCAAATCGGACTGTTCATTCAAAAGTTAGCATCGCGGGACAGGTTGTTTGAACGGTTCAAAGTTGAACCAAAAATTGTTCAAATCAAAAAATCAAATATGGGAATGAGCTGCACTCGCCAAGATCTTTCCAACAAAAAAAAGTTTGTCCAAATCGGAATGTTCATTCAAAAGTTATTAGGGGGGGACAGACAGACCGACCGACCGACCGACACACAAATTCCCCATCTCAATACCCTACTTTCAAATTTACAATTTTTCGATATTCATTTTACCTTTTTATTTTTTTAACTTGGCGATATTTTTGGGACTTGGCGATATTTTTTTAACTTGGCGATATTTTTTGGACTTGGCGATATTTTTAAATGCATTAAGCTACTTTTAATACTTTTTTCGTCTTTCTTTTATTTTTAACGGGAAAGTAGGCTAAAAAAGAAAAAAGAAACAAGCAAATTACTTATTCTGAAGTTCAGCTGCAATATTATCCTTTTCTATTCCATACTTTCGATGCTTTTCTTCTTGTTGAAGCATTTCTGTCATTGCCTCTGGAAAGATAATTTTGCAAGATATGTGAATTTACATTTTGCTAGTAAAGTAACATCACTGAAAATGTTTTGAGAGTAAATCAATACAGAAAGAGTGTTTTTCATTCACAATTTAAGCAAACATAAGAAAAATCCTCAATTGCATTAATTATTTTAAGCAAATTTTTATAAATATTGACTTTAAGAAGTTTATATATTATACATGCTATAAATAAATGGAAATGCGGGGATGATATAGATGTTTTTCCAGAATAAAAAATTGAAACATTGTTCTTATAAATTGGAGGTGCTAAAAATGATGGTGGGGGTCTAATTTTTCGGAATTTCCTTGCATTCAAGATATGCGCAATTGAAATACAGCACATAATGGCAGGGCCGCCGCTACCAGACATGGGGCCCGATACCAATTTTAATGCCGGGCTCCCCATGCACCCCCCTCCAACTGCATATTTTTATGCCGTCGTTTCAGCACAGTTGCAATTATAAAAAAAAAATGGAGAAAAATAATTTTTTTCGGAAGAACTTTTTTTTTAGTTACGAAAGTGTGATCTGATTTTATTTTCACGTTATTTGTGTCGCCAGCTGATTTTAATACTTTTTTTTATTTTTTTTACACGAAACGACAAGTTTGAAAACAGAAAAACACGATTTTTGACGTTTGGTTCGACAAACTTCAAATTGGACAAACTTCTTTAAATTTTAATGTAAATTTAAAAACTGTAATTCGAATTTTTTGTAAAAAAATATTTTTAAATACAGTATCTGGATACAGAAAAAGTTGGACAACTTTTCATGTTTGAGATAAGTGTCTCCGGGCTACTTGATTCTTGTTCTTAAAGTGCAAGAGACATTTGTCAATGACAGTTTAGACTTGGTTTTAGATTTGACGAGTTTCTGTAGGCTTTTGGAAAGCGGTGTGTTTTCCTTTGCGCAAGCGTGTTTCATTCATTAGTGTTTGTACAAGCAATTGTTTCATATTGAGAATCGGCAATGGAAAGTGAGATTTTTTTTAGCAGCTTTTTTTTTTTTTTGATGAAATTATTAACACTATTACTGGAAAAACATGCTCGTAACCTTGCGGACCCCCCAAAGCTCCGGGCCCTGGTACTAGAGGTCCAGCATCCCCCCTCAAACGGCGGCCCTGCATAATGGTATACTTCTATGATTTAAATCTTAGTAGTTCACTATGCAATGCTTGTGAAGCTTTCTGGTAGTCATTAAATTTGGTGCCTATATATGCAGCAGCAGTCCCAATTTAGTTCTAAAATTTAAAACGCGTACGAAAATTTTACCAATTCTATCCGATGCATTGAGACTTGCACCATTGAAATATACCATGCTATGTTACATTTCAATATTGTATGTCTTGCAAACAGGAGGTTATGAAAATTTCAACCCCCATTATCGAATTCAGCGCTCATGGTACATATCAGAACTAAATTCCAAGTTCTTTTCCGAAAAAACAAGTTTATCCTCCTGTGGAAGTAAAATACTAGAAATATTGTCCAAAAATGGACACTATTTCTTTTTTTTTTTTCCTTGCATTTTTTTTTCAACAACTTTGATTTTAATGACAAAATTTGATAAATGTTCCATATGCTATAAAATAGCTGCTACAACCCAAATACAAAATCTACATATTTAAAAACTAAAAAGTTATGCTTTAGGTGAAAAATTGATTGTTTTGGCATTTCAATCTTAAATATTTCTGAAAAACACTGTGAGAGGCTAAAACCTCCAGACTTGAAGGAAATTTCCAAAATGCTTAATGTGCAAAGTGTTAATAACTACTCTCTTTGATTCCAGCAATTGTGTTTAATAGTTCCACTATAGAAAAATTAAAATTATGTTTTTTTTGCTTATAATTATGTTATGAACTTGTTGTGAGTTATCCTTAGATAAAAAGAAATGCTTTAAGAAAAATTGTTATGAATACATTTTTATGGTAGGAAGAAAAGTATATGCAGGAAATCTACATCCACACCTGTACTATTAGTTTCCAATTTTTCATAAAGCATGTGCTATTTTTGTGCTTTTGCACAAAGCCGAAGTAATATTCAATGATCCAGAAATACAATATTTTAGCTAGTAATGATAACTTTTGCATGTGCAAAAAGTCATATACTAATCACAACTGTTCTCAATTTTGCATTTCTTAACATTTTAATTCACTTTCATTTCTTTTGATATTTTTTAGTTTTCCAGTTACAAAATAAAACCTGCCCTTCCCCAAGAGTTATTTCCCACCTTACATTCTCGCATACTACAGAGTACTGCCATGAGCTAGACCCCACAAAAAAAAAAAAAAAAATTTGAATGATGCAACCTCCCCCACGGACATCCAGTAGATTATAAACCAGTAAGTAACCTGCGATACACTGCCAACTCGGCTATTTCGATCCATGGACTGCAGTTTCGAGTCGTATGCAGTCCATGGATCGAAATAGCTGAGTTGGCGGTGTATCGCATGTTTCTGCCTTAGCCCTTGCTTAGAGGCGGTTACTCACTGCTTTATACAGTAAGTAACCGCCCTTCAGCCAGGGCTAAGGAAAAAACATGCAATACACCACCAACTCGGTTTTTTCATCCATGGACTGCAGATTGGTACAGTACAACTCGTAAATTTTAAGTCTCTCGCTGGTGTTCTAATTTCACATTAGCTACTGGTTTTTTGGCTCTCTTTGCAAAAAGGGGATATCTGCCTCCACCAAGGTTACTTTCCTATTCAATGCTGACGAGTGCTAAAAAGCACGAAACTGCAGTCCATGGACAGATAACTGAGTTGGGGGTGTATTGTATGTATTGCATCCAGTAAATTGATTTTGAGAAAAGGGAACATATACACACCTAAAATTTCTTTCTTTCGCAACTGTTCCAATTCTTCCTGCTTGACAGTGAACATTTCCTCATTTTCTAGCCTAAATCAAAGTTTTAAAAAGATTTTGAAAAACTATAACTGTTAGGTATTTATATTGTATTATGTATTGTGGTAAAAAGTTATTTAACAAAATCTCAAAACAAAACCATCACTTTTAAAGCAAGTAGTATTATTTCCAATCTGCAGTAAACATTTTTCTCTAGGTCCATTTCAAAAACTGAGGGATAAGTATTACATGAAAAAAGTCTAGACTTAAAGTAGCAGCCATTTCTAGCGCAATATCAATGCAAATGTGTGATAATGACTTGGAGCCCAGTTCAAACCTTCACTAGATTACTTTTTATAATTTTGAATTTCATTAAAGAAACATAATAAATATTTTAAACTGCCAGTGTTTTTGTTTTTTAATTTTTTAGGTAAGCTTTCCTATGAATGATTTTTTTTTTGTCCATTGTACCATGCATTTTAACTGTAACTAAAACTGTAAGACATTAAGTTTCTCCTTAATTTCAGCAAAATAATAAAGCATTTACTTACTACTCAAATGAAATACGTACATAGTATAAGATTATCATACAACTTCAAGAATTTTAATTTCACACTAATACGAAAAAAAAAAAATATATAGAACCTACTTCGATATACTGTCGGTTCCAAGAAATATTATTTGATTAAGTGGGGATCTTTAACATTGTGTCTACGGTAGGGAGAATATTCGGTTCCAGTATGTTTTAATTGTATAAGCGGGTTATTTGATTATCAGTTACCCGATCAAGCGGGGTCAACAGTGATAAAAATAAAGCACCAAAGTTTTTTTTTCTGTTAGCTTTACACTTTGTGAACTTTTCTTTTTTCTTTTTGTTTTTTATTTATTTTAGTATTTTGCTTTGTTATAGTTTAAAGCCTTTTGCTTTACAAAACCTCCTAATTTTCTATCATTATCAATGGCACTGAGAGCTTTATTTTCTCTAGATGAACTTGCTAATATCTTACATCAAAGGAGGAAAAAGGGTTAAGGGCAGACTTTACAGTAGAACTCCAGCTGTTCATGTCAAATTAAATTGATTATTAATTTTCCAAATTGAATTACAGGAAAAAGCTAAATTACTGAAAATTCAACAAAGAAAGGGAGGCAAAAAATGATCATTTAATGCATATTTCTTCAGAAATGTTACAATAAACTTTCACATAATTTGATGCATTAATTTATTTCAGCACTATTCTCATGCAGTATTTTATATTCAAATTTATTTTGCAAATAGCAACAGGTGTTTCCCATACAAAATATATGCTTTTTTTTTTTTTTAAATTTCTGAACTATATATGAATATCTGAACACCCAAAAGGGCAGGATGTCCAGTTAATTTGAATAATTGGTGTTGTACTGAAAAATGCTAATTACTTTAAAAGCCTTAGATTTCTATTCAATCTATTAGAAGAAAGAATCAATGCATGATTTTTAATGCATATACAGTGACTCTCTCTCTCTTACTTACGTGCCGGCCCAAGAGACCAACAGAAAAAGGCGCATAAGTGAACAAGTCAGGCCCGTCATTGGGGGGGGGGGCAGACTTTGAGAAATCAATGTATTTACATACAAGTGGGCATGGTTTTTGCTGATTTCCGATGAAATTGCATTGAGTTTTCACCCTTTGCCCCCCCCCCCCCGAAAAACTTGAAATAACGTCCCTGGAACGAGCATATTTAAAGGTCTAAAACGCAAGATAAGCTCTAATGAGGGCATAAATAAGATTGTTTCTATCGAAAAAGGACATATTACTGTGGTTTGGCAATTACTGTAACGTAACTACTGTGATAAATAGAAAACAAAAATTGTAGCATACCTAATCACAAACTAATCATTTGAAATCAATGCATAATGGACAAGTTGCATGATTTTTAATTTTGCCTGAAATTGGAAGAACATTAAAAAAGATGCCGAGCAGTACCAGTTTTAAATCAAAAAACGATGTTTAACTATTTTTAAATTAACTTTTAAAGTGCTGTGACGTCACATCCTATGCAAACGCGGTAGAAGGGATGTGACGTCAGTCGACACGAGGAAAAGCGGGGAAGTTCTATTCAGCTCCTTCGCTACGGCGAATTTGGATGACATTCTTCATCTCGTGATTTAAACGTTCTACAAAGTCATTTAAAAATGTCAGCATCTAAGAAACCTGCATTTAAATACTGCATCGTTCCATATTGTTCGAGTTCAACTACTAAAATTCCAAGAAAGATATTTTTTTGGGTTCTCAAAGATGCTGTGCGGCGTAATAAGTGGTGCAAAGCCATAGTCAATGAAGGTAAAAAAATAGGCCTTGTCGCAACTAATTTAGGGAAAGCTGAGTTTTTGCAGGATGTTAGTACATCGAGTGTACACTAAAAAAACACAAAGTCCCGACCTCTACCCCTCTTGCTTCCCCCCCACCCCCACCGAAACATTGCAAATGCGCTACTAAGATTATACGTTTTTCGTGCCGAAACTAATTTAGGGAAAGCTGAATTTTTGAAGGATGTTAGTACATAATGTGTACACTAAAAAAACACAAAGTCTCGACCCCCGCTTTCCTTGCTTCCCCCCCCCTCTGAAACATTGCAAGGGCAGTGAAGTGATTATACGTGAAGGCTATTTTTTTGTATCAAGTTGTTAGTACATAAAGTGTACACCAAAAAAAAACACAAAGTCCCGGTTCCCCCCCCCCTCTTGCTCCTCCCCTCTCCCCGAAACATTGCAAGAGCACTACTATCATTATACGCTTTGCGTGTCGCAACTAATTAGGGGAAGGCTGATTTTTTTCCAAGATGTTACTATACAAAGTATATACACTAAAAAAACACGAAGTCCCGACCCCCACCTCTCTCGCTCCCCCCCCCCCCACCCCGAAACATTGACAGGCAGACCAGTTTTATTAGATTATTCAGGGGATGGATTTTTAGCATATATATATTCAGTTCCAGAATGTTTTATTCTTATAAGCCTATTTGTATTGCTCTATCTGTTACCAGATTAAGCAACAATGCCAATATTCAAAAACAACCTGAAAATTAATTCTTTGACAGCAACCACTGGCTTAGTTCTTTTTTTTTTTTTGGTTTAATTACTTATCCCTATTTTATGTTGGGGTTCTTTTGGTATTAAAGAAAGTTATTGCAGTTTTATAGTTCTTAGCTAAAATGTGGGTGTTTTTAAAAGTGTATTGGAAAATGAAATAGCTCTTGTCATGAAATTCAAACCATTGTAACTGAAAATTAAAAAAAAAAAAAAATTGAAAGGTACCTTTATGATTTTCACATACCAGCTCTCATGCAAATAAGCTTTTTTCTTTAATTTCATTTTACTCTTATTTGATGTTCAACTCATGCAAATTTTCATTAGTTTATTTTGTATTAATAGTTAACTACTGTGCTATATGTTAAATTTGATTTGAACTGATGCATCTGATATTCAGGTCGTAAATTCTAACTACTTGTTCTTTTGGGGTGAAGTGAAGTCAAAAAAAAAAAAAAGGTTCAGAACCGCATGTTCTCTGTCCACATATCAAAAGATAGTCAGAAAGATTCAGAACTTCGCGTATATATCCGAGTGAATCGAGTGAGATAGCAGTTGTAATATTAATTAAATGGATTATTTAAGAAAAAAAACTTACCGTTTTGCCTTGACTCCTTTCATTTCGGCGCTAGTGAAATCGGGATTTTTCCCCAAAAATGAAAAAAGGGTAAGAGAATCCAATTTCGGCAAATTATCCGATTGGCCTTTGGAAAACCCAGGCTCCATTGTAAATATCAATAAGTTTCTGAATCGACTTGTGCAACAGTTTGATAGATCAATAATCAAATAAATGTTCAAAAATCTCAAAAGCAAATGAGCGAAACAGCCGCGAAATTTCACATGTGATTGAATGCGTATGTTTCTCCCGTAGCGAACCACGGAGCGTGTCGATTGACGTCACGACCAATGAGAGGGCGTTTATTGACCACGTGGTATTGTTTACATTTTTCTCGCGTTTAAAAGTCGATTTTATAATTGTTTAAAAAAATTTTTTGAAATTTTTTGCTTTGATTCGCAGTTTGTATGATAATATCTTCCAAAAAAATGTAAATTGAAGCAATTTCAGAAAGCATGCAACTTGTCTATTGGTAATTGTCAATCTCCGAGCTCTAGTTCATGCAGAAAAAATGCCTTCAATGAGCAATTAAGGCCTAAGATTAAGAGTGATGCATAAACGAATGATATTATCATTATTTTGCTATGGAATGTGCTGGGACTATTGACAATGGTCGTATAAGTGAAAAAGGCGTATAAATGAGTCGGTGTATAAATGAGAGTTCACTGTAATTACCTACCTGTCTTTTTCCAAAACAGCTAACATTTTATCAATGTTCCTTGTTCGATCATTCAAAATCATAAGCTGTTCAATCAATTGTGCAGAATGATTTTCAACTGAAAATAGCAAAAATGTTTGAATTAAATCGAATGAAAAGTATTCTATTGATACACACACAGACAAAAGTTTACAGTTCTGGTCAAAAGTAATGCAAGCTTGAGAAAGGTAAATTTTTAAAAAGGAAAAGTCTCCCCCCCCCTCCCCTCTCTATTAAACTGGTTTCATGCATTAATATTGTCGAATATGATTATAGTTAAGTTTAGCATCATGATATACCGAACAAAGGGTTGTTAAAACTTGCGGAATTGATGCTTTAAAGAGTGGCTGCTAGTTAAGTTAGTTACGAGGCTTAGAAACCCATTAAATATTATCTGGTTCAATTATATGCATTCGACATATTTTATTTGCAATTTGGTTACTTAAAGAACTTAAAACTGTATTTTATTCTTTTTTTTTCTAGGTATATCAAACAGGACTCCAATTTTCTTCAACTTAGTTATTTACTAATTTTATTTTTCTTCAATTATGGAATAAGATCTTGTCCTTGAACAAATTAAAACATTGATGTTAAAAAACATTGGTTGAAGTTGAAAAAGACCATTCTTTCTCTTGTTTTTATTTTTGATAAAAAAGCAGATTTGTTAAACTAGCAGTATTTTTGAACAGTACTGAACACGGGAAAAAATTTCAAAACAATCTGACAATGAGAAATAGTATCATAATTCCAGAACTCTGAAAGAGTGAGCAGTACTTTTATTAAATTATTTCATTTTTTTAGTTTCTCAAAAAAAAAAAATCTTTTTCTATTTATTATTTTCAGTTAATTTCACTGAAGTGTACAGATTACAGTTGTCAAAATTTTTTCTCAACTGAAACTAAAATCTAAGTTTTTACAAAAAAACTAAGTAGTAATACCAATTTTCATGGCAGTATTTTCTTGATAAACAGAAAATACTTGAAAGCAGATAATTAAACTATTTAGGTGATATGTGATGTAGCCATTATTTTGTCTTAAAAATAAATCTTCAGCTCCATTTAATAAATACAAAAAGGCATCAGTCATTAGCATGCTAATGATCAGTTTTGTAGTCGGAGGGGGACTTTCCCCAACTTTTTTCATTTTTCACTAGTGTCTCGTCATTTTTTAGAAATGTAGCATATTTCATTTCATTATCATATACTCATATCTGTAAATAATCTCCCAGAACTATACCTCTGTTGATCAGTTTAAATAAAATTTAGCATACCATTTTCAAGAACTGACAACAGATTTTGCTTTTCTTTTTCTTTTTTATTCTGCAGTAGCATTATTTCTCCTTCCATTCTCTCTTGTTCCTACAAAATAAAAAATTCATACTGTAACAATGATTTTTTATAAGGTAATTAAAAATGACTATATTTTATTTGAACAATTGCAATTAAAGGCAGCTACAAAAAATTATTCAATCATATAAGACAACAATTTTTAAATACAAGATGTTTTTTTTTTTTTTTTCAAACAGGACTTTTAGTGATTTTTAAAGTGACAAAAGAAAAATAAAAGGCAATTAATCGAAAAATTGATGTGATAGAAGTTGTGGAATACAATCTAATAAGTATTAGAACAGTAGTGCCCAACCTTTTATAACCTTAGGGCCGTACCGCATTTTTTAAATGATTCTCATCGGCATGAAATTTCAAAATATTTGAAAGTTTCACCAGATAACATATAAACGTATAGAAAAGAAAAGAAAACTGCAGATCAAGAATTGTTGCCATCATAACTTTATGCTTATTTTATGAACTGCATTTGTCTTCCAAAACAATTTCTGAACGTTTCTGAAAATTTGAGACACAGTGATTAATCTTGGTTTTCAATTTGTAACATTGAGCAAAACAACAGGCAACACGGGTCAGCTTTTCGGCCCACACTTCCCCGGCAGGCTGTAGGTTGGGCACCACTGAATTAGAGGAACAAGAGAAAAAAGAAGAAGAACCTGCACAATGTCTTCAAGCAGTTTTTGTCTCCTTGAAGTAGCATTTATAGATGACGTGGACTGAATGGCAGAATTTTCCTTCAGAGCTTCTTCCATGAGAATGAGTTCTTTTTGACGCTGCTCCTGTTCAATAGAATGGCTTTAACTTTAAACAACATAATTAAAGTTGAAGATTTTAAGAATGAAACTCAAAAATTGAGCTTTTAAAAAACAAAGTACCCAAACACATAAATGAAAAAACTTATTTAACTACATAGTGCAGCAAAAATAAATAATAAACAAAAAATGTTTAAACTAAATAAATGACAGCTAATATATCAATAAAATAAGCAAGGCAACATAATCTCAAATGTATATCTTATCATGGAAATTTACCCCATTTTAAGACCAGCAAATTTCTGTTTTATACACATCAGTATTTTTTTTTCTTTATTTTTGCCCATAAAAAGCTAAATCAAATACTTTGTTTTAACAAAAAATAAATAAATTGATTCAAGTTTGACGGATATGAAGATAAATATTTTCAATACAAATAAAATTAGTCATTTTTAAAATTTAGCACAACGTTCTAGTTTTTTGATGAAAAAAGTAACTGGAAGTGAAAAGTTAAAAATATCAACCATCAGATGCAAGCCCCAACGAAAGGCAGATTTTTCTTCACAGGATAATAGGAAAATGAGTTTAAAAAAATGTTGACTTTTAGTAAGCATATTTTTTAGACTAGCAACACTTTTTCTTTTAACGCTTCACATCTTGCTTGATAGACTTTGAACCTAGTTAACAGTCTTTTAGGGTTATACCATGTAAAAAAGCATTCATGTTTTGAGAAATACAAATCACATCACTATTTTAGATGAGATCCGTATTTCTCAAAACATGAATGGTATATCGGGAAAACCGGGCAGAAAATCACTTGTCTAAGTTAGCAAAATTCAAGCAACAACTATATTTAACCTTAAGACATAGCATGAAAAATGCTGATCGCTCTCAATAGTGGGAAAACCGTTTTAAAGATTTTCCTTTTACTACAAAAAAGTTAAAAACAAAACATTGTTAAATAAAATTCTATATTTAAAATACATTGAGTATGAAAGAAAATTTCTGAAATTGTAGAAAATTTTAAGCTAATAAATAAAATAAATAATTAACATTTACATTATAACAATAAATAACATTCACATAGATCAGGGGCTATGTATCAAAATCTATACATGCAGTTCTATTTTGAAAATCATGTTATTGAACAGATGAAGTGGAATAATGAAATGTATTGATATCATTCAATGTTTCAACAAATTTAAAAACGACAAAAAATAAATTAATAATAAATTTTAGACATGAAGCCATTACAGTTGGAACAGTTAGAAAATAAAATAATCTCAATAATTCGGAAGCTTATACAGTCAATTCGCGATAACTCGAAGTCCGAAAACTTGAATATTACTATAACTCGAATTTCTTATTAGGTCAAGATCCGTTTATCTTCAATTCTATGCTAATTTTCCTCCATATCTCGAAGTTTGCTTCCTTTAACTCGAAGTTTTTTTAGGTGATTAAACATTTGGTAGTTAAAAACAGTAAAAACATTCAAGTGAGAGCATGAAATTTTATATCTGAAGTCAAAAGATCTGTTGAAGCTATGTGCAATAAAGAAGTAACATCTGTAGTGGTTCTTGCTGTATTGTTTGCATTTATTGCTAGCATTATGAATCAGTAAGGAATTTGTTTTCTAAAAGTTTAGCTTCTTCAATCTTCAATGAAACGTGACAGTGGCATAGAGATTATTAAATTTAAAACAAACTACTTTTAAGGCAGTTGACAAAGAAAATTTCTTTCATGTGAATTTAAGAAATTTGATTAAAACACTGAGGTTTGCAACAAAGAGTACATATAAAACATGGAAGAAAATGAATCTGTTGCCAAGAAAGCACCATATGTGAAAAAGCTTTAACATTTACCGTATTTCAAACGCAAAACTGTTCATTGCAGCTTAAAATGGCAGATTATCCCACAAGAATGAAATATGTACGAAAGGAAAGACTTCTTTTTCTTTTTTTCTTCATGTTTTAATTCAAACAGTGTACATTTTCATTAATTAAACTTATCAGTTATCTATACACTAATTGAATATTCCAAGTTTTTATTATTAAAATGTTGGAAATCGAAACTAATGATACGTCGAATTTTCGATAAGTCAAAGTTTTTTTTTCGGTCCTTTCAGATTCGAGTTATTGAGAATTGATTGTATATGATTTCAACGTCTTAAAAGGGTACTTAAATCTGATTTGCAAGCAAAAAAGTTTGATGCAAACAAAACAACAAATTATTCATTTAAAGCATAATGAATAACTGAAGTTTTGCATTTATTTTTTCACAAATTTAACTAAAACTCTAAAAATATGTAATCACAAACTATACTAAAAACATTCTTAAATAATAATAATGATGCATACATGAAAGATTCAAAGAAAAATATAATTTATTCAGCAATTGTACACGAAACAAAAAGTAAAAGTTTGCCAATTAATAGAAAAGGTGTTTATTGAACGAAAATAAAACAAAGTTAAAGAATAGAAACTAAGAAAAAAATAACGTAACTAACTTGAAAAATCATAACTGATATGACAACATAATTGTGTGCAAAAATAATATTTTCTTTTGCATAGAAAGTAAGAAACTAAAAAGTTAATAAAAATTAACCCTTTGACGGTTATGGAAATGAGCAGTTTCCGTTTGCTTAATTCGCGCAGCATTAGGAGTAAACAGTAGTCGAAAGTGGCAGCTGTTTTCCCCCGCTGTTCTTTCGAAAATGTCACCTTTCTCTGGCGATGCCATAGATAGCTCGCCTTGCGCGTTTTAAAAATTTCTTAAAGTATTTATAGTACAGTACATCAGTGTAGAATAATAATGGCGAACGAAGTCAGCTCGTCAGCGCGCATTGGGGAAAAATTTCACTACGCGAGTAGTGCTCGTTACTAACCATTTTGGTCAAAATCTTGCTCCCGAGCGGAACTCGTTTGCTCGCATTATGAAGCACGATTCGATTGCGAGCTGAACTCGTTCATAACCATCAAAGGGTTAAATATCCTAATATTTTAACATAAACTATTTTTAAAGTAAAGATATTTTTTAAATTGTACATAAAAATGATCAAATGTTGATTTTATGACTAGTTTTAATACATAATAAAATAAAGTAAAAATTAATTATAACACACAGTTTGAGATTAAATTATGAACTACACAAAAGCAATTTTTAGTTTAATGTTGACCCATAGTAAAGTACCCACAGCATACTTTGTTTAAATACAAAATATGTTCAGTAAATTCTCATGCTAAAAATACTCACTGGGTATACATCTGTCTACTAAGACATGCTTCCCTGCATGTAAGATGTATTTAATCTCAATAGTAGTGAAAATGGGTGCAATAATGTTTTCATCTGTGTAAGCTTCAATTTTAATTAGTTTAACACATAAAAGAATAAACTCTAACAATAAAATTTTATAAAACCTTAAACAGAAGAAAATATAACACACTTTTTTTCTCATGCAACCAGTTCAACGAAACACTCGTACGAAGAAACACTAACATGCCACAAAATTAACATGTCATAATTTGTTCATGCAAAAGCAAGCATATTTTTTTAATTTAGAATCAAAAAATTTTGAGCAAAAAATTTAAAAAATAAAATTAAAATATATAAGCTGCTACATGCCTTTGCTCGTTGGTACTGAAGATAAGGTGCCTACAACAATAGTAAAATAATGTCAGCAAAATTAGTCATGAAAATTTTACAAATTACATAAAAATAACATGCAAAAGAACTCATAAAAATTAGTTGAATAAAGTGCTGTTGGTTTCATAATGAGCAGGTGCTTAGCATAGTTGTCATATTTTTTTATGACGATTATTTATACATTTAAAAACAAAATAGCAAAAATGATTTTTAAAAAAGTAAATAAAATCTGCGAACTAAAGTAAAATTATTAGATTATAAAATAAGCAAATATTTTAAAAATAAATATTAAATAATTTATTTCCATAAAACAAAATATATACACAAAAATAAATGATGGCATAATTATGAATTCTTCAATAATAATAATAATTGTAGTGAAATAAACTTAAAAACCAAATAAACTATTGAAAATTTTACTTTTAATAATCGTAATATTAGGATAAACAACCCATAATGAAACATAGTTAAACACATATCACAACAGGAAAATACTAAACGTAAAAGTAAGAGTACACATTTAAAAGTTTTGTGATTATTACTTATGTGTTGAAAAATTTTAAAAACAGGAACTTCAAACCAAAAACAGCAGAAATTCCATCTTCAATAATAAAAATTTTCAAAATAGTTTTTGATCATATAAAACAGTGCCTCTGGTATAAAAGTTGCCTTTGAACAGTGATTAACTCTAATACAGTTCAAAATATTGGATACTTGAATACTTCACTCCCTCAAGAAAAAATTTCCCCCTAATAGGAACTCATTGAGCATGACTGCTACTTTTAACTGCCTCAAATTATTCTCAAGAATTTTATGTTACTTGTATAATGTTTGAAGCAAGTTTATCTACTATAAACATGAAAGCAATGAACTATTAACTAAGAAAAGCAGTAAACCTAACAGCATGGAACTAATATATCGCAAATAAATGGAAACACTTTCATTAAATATATAATTTAACAACTATCGCAACAAAAGGAAATCATATTTTTACACGTGAAAAAGTAAAAATATTCCCCCACCTCCGTCCTCCCACCAAAAAAAGGAGTAGTTGAAACAAAAGTTGATTTTAAGTTCTGGGAGCACTATTTAGAAAGTTTAGTTTGGTTTTAAAAGTAGGTTTGTTTCATTCTTTTAGATCTAATGTACAAGCAAAAAAATTTTAGGTCAGTTTATGGGACCAATTAGGGCTAATTGCAGCACTGATCATTTAAAAGACAAGAACTGAAACTATCATCAAAATTTTTAATGTATACACGTCTTGTCAGAACTTTTTAAAAAGGAACAACATTGAAACCAAAACAGTTATGTAGTCAAAATTCACTATGATGCGAGGCACCCTATAATATCCAAGTGCCTGGGGCCTATACCATGACCCCCCCCCCCTCAGCCCCGTTTTCGAAGACCCAGGCACGAAAAAAGTTGAAACTATTTGTTAGGTCTTATAATATTTCTCTGATAGCATCCAAAATGAAAAATACCAGCCAGTGTTATTTAAAAATAAAACAGTGTATTTAAAAATAAAACATTAAAAAGTCACTTTAACTTTGAAATTCTGTTACTATCTCCTCATATTTCTTTATACCTCAGCTTTCTTTAAGCCTCTAACTATTCTACATTATAATAATAATTAAAGAGAATTTATTTACAACATCAATGCTGTACAAACTGTACAATTACAAACATGTAAAATCTACATGCACACTTTTACATGCAACGGTACACATAAATGTACCACACACTCGAACTATACATTTTTCACTTTTTAATTAAAAAAACAACATTTTAATATTATCAAAGTACAAAGAATAATTTAGTAAACTTTACAGATAAATCTGATGATTCACTATCAGGATTTGAGCTTGCATCATCAGTTTCGATTTGTGGCACTTGGTATTTTCTACAAGAGTACTCTTTTCCCATTTCTGGAGGAACAAAAAGACATATGTATGTTTTTATATCCAAGCATATATCCTCAATTTATTGTTACATGCTTATTTAAAATCAATAAAATTAATATCATTATTGTCAGCGGCGTATCTAAAGGGATATACGGGAATTATAAAATCTTTTTTTATAGATTAATGTGAATATTTATAACAAAAAAAAAAAATTAAATTAAAAAAAACCCATTTTAAACATATTTTTACTTCCTTTTACGTAGTAAAGGAAGTATTGTGATCGCGAAAAAAAAATCACTCAAATTTGAGTCTAAATTTTGATTTTGCTCACCCCCGAATGAAAATTCCTTAGTTTTTTTGACCTGTCAGCACGTGCATATGTACCTACCAACATATAAGCAGCCGAAAAAAAATTTTCAACCACCCCCGAGTTAATTACGACGAGTTTTCGTGTGACGTCTGTATGTACGTGTGTGCGTATGTGGGTCGCATAACTCAAAAACTATATGCCGTAGAAGCTTCTAGCTTGGTATGTAGGCTCTGAGGATGGTCTAGTTGTGCACCTCCCCTTGTGGTTGCATTTGAATGTTCCCAAGGGGGTGTTTTACCCCTTTTTTGGGGAAAATCAGTGTTAATTTCAATGCAGAGGGAATGATATGCATTGGCGCGACCTCTTTCCGTTATGTCGCCAAGCTTTTGGTCGCCAAGTGTTTGACGCCAACTTGGCGACATATCGCCAAGTTAGCGACAAATTTGGCGATTTTTTTTTTTTTTTTTTTGAATTTGGGTTCAATTTGGCGCAATTGGTGATATTTTGCGAAAAATTCACTGAATGATGTTAAAATCGGCGATATTTAGTAAATGAATCATTGTAAAACATTTGTTTTGCATTATTTCGAAGCAAACTAGGGGTGTAAATGTTCGAATTGATATCTTGCTCACTCATAGCATAAATTTAACACTAAGGCATCTACAAAGAAATTTACACGTAAAAGGAAGTAGTGTGGGACCCATACCAGATTTTTTTAATTATCAAGTTAGTTTATTGTTTGAGTTAAAGAACAACAAATGGTACTTTGACAAGCCAAATTTAAACACTATAAGAAAAAATATCAAATGTAACATTATATGATCAATTTTATACAATTTAATTATAAAGTATTAAAAATAGGCATATGAGGTTAAATTTTAAATTGCAAAGTTGATGCTCCTTTTGATATGAAGAGCCCTTTAAAGTTTTTTTTTTTTACAATTAGCATTTTACACTACAGATTATTCCAAATTAATTGACAGCTTCATATGTCTCTACTCCAGTGTAAAAAATATTTAAATCAGAAAAAAAGTACTTTTTTCAAAGGCTGTACAATTATTACAATTTCTTTATGGCCAGGTTATAAATTATTTTAATAATTCCTATTATGAATAACAAAATAATTTTACAACCATCAGAGAAAGATTGAAAATGAAGAGTTATATAATCATCACTCTACATACCATCACAAAAAAATTTCATAATACATTCAAGCCCATTATTGCACACATCTGTAAGAAGACAAGAACAAGGTTCAATTTTATATAATACTAGCTTAATACCCGGCGTTGCCCGGGTGTTTATTAATACAACATAGCATTCAGGGAAAAAAAGTTTGAAAGAGTTCTATTCATATGGGTATAAAATAATTTGCATCAATCTGCCTCTTAGGTACAAACTTTGAAAAAAACTAAAATATTACAGAAAGTTAAACGTTTACAGAAAAATAGTCTTATCAAAAGGTGAAAATTAAAGATAAATGTTGTCTGTGCTTTGCCGCGTCCACTGGCATGAAATATATGCACGTGGAAGTGAAAAAATTGCATCAATTTCACCCGCCAAATTTAAAATATTAACTTTTCTCTATTAATTGTTCCCACCTCCAAAGTAAGAATTATTATAACTCAGAAATAAATCTATTTCTCGTTCTGAAGGCTTATCTCCATTACAGACGCAACTGTCGTCGCATTGCAAATTTGAAATTCAAATCTGTGGTTCTTTCTATAAAGTCCACATGAATTATGATTGTTTTTTACTTATTTCAATGCTAAAAGGAAATAGGTGAGCCTTAAATTGAAAATTCATTACTTTAATCGTAATCATTGTTGGAAAATACTCATATTTAAAAATCTTAAATTTCATCAATTTGAATGCTAAAAGGCCTATCTCGATTACAATATAAATAGGCTAGATTCCAATAAAATGGTCATTTTTTGACGAAAAATTTAAATTTGAGCTTTTTAGATTTATTAAAATTTCAAGACCCCGCCTATGAGAATTCTAGGGCATCAAGGAACCTCTGTGTCAAGTTTGATGAAAATCTGACGCAAACTGTGGATTTGTATAGAGGACAAGTATACATACACTCATTTTTATAGATATAGATTTACATGAATACAAATTTTTAAATCAATAAAAAGGGATCTAAAAATACAAATAGAAAAGTGACGTCCAGCAACAGGTTCTGGGCCCAGAAAGGCTGGTTTTAGTCAATTTGTCATTCCCCAAGGGATAAATCTCTTAGAACTATCCACTCAAGCTTGTTATGTCAAATTTTCCAAGGAGAAGTGGGGGAGGGGAGGGGGCAGGGTCTATGCTCAATGCAAATTTGATTGGAAAACTAAAAAAGCCGCCATGACTAATAATGTTTAAAAACATTAACTTTTCAACGCAAGAGGAGGTCAACCAAGGATGGATCTAGATATGTTGCAAGGGAGGGGCGATTGATTTTGTTGCGTATCCTTTACTACACATCTTGGTTTGCGAATGATAACCTCATATGTTTTGGACTTCAATTGTGAAACGTATCCTGAGAAGAGCACCAAATTCTTCTGTCAGCATCAAAGATAGTCTATAAATGCCGTTTTTGAACTTCAATATGGAAAATTTACAATGGTTACCAACCATCAAGGGAGGGGCGTTGCCCCCATTGCTCCCTCCCTTTGTATCCATCCCTGAGGTCCGCAAGGGTCTCGGGAAAGAAAAAAACACAATTAACCGATTTTTTCAAAAAAACACGAATTAAAATTTTATTTTTTCTTAACATTTCTCACTCAAGAGTGCAGTGTACATCGTCCAATAAATTATTTTACCTGGGCATTATCGTAAGCACCACTTCTTTATAGATTTTATATGCTTGAGAATCTCAAATACAAATAATTTTTTATGCTGTACCTATCCTCACTGTTTGTACATATCACGTGCTAAATGTAATGCAATTATTTTTAAGCAAAAGATATTTTTTATCTTTTTTACCAGTTATTTTACGCTTTTTCGAATTATCTGCAATTTTTGTTATCCTCAATACCCATGCCAGCCTATTCCGTAGATAATCGAGACTGTATTCCAAATGCCTCTGTTGAAGTAGTAATTTTCCCTGCTTTCAAGATTGGGCGTTTGTATAGAAATTTAATCTGTGTGTGTGACTATTTTCCATTTCAATAAACTTTAATGTACTGGATCCCGCCTTGCTCTCCTTTGATCAAAACTATGCATATTCAACATTCTAAGTCTGAAATCATAATCCAAGTTAGAAAGCTCATTCATAAACCTCATAGCCTTCCCTTTCATAAATAAACAACTTTCTTAATATGAAGTTATACTCCCTAACTAAACAGCATACATTCTTTAACAAAGATATTAAACATAAAAAATACATACATGAAAAATAAAAATTAAGATGAGCGAAGATTTTTAAAACTTTAATAACTCAAGAATTGACAAATTAATTGTTAAGTATTTCAAATTATGATGTTAAAACATATATAACAATACAAATACAACATAGATCAACTATTAATTTATTAGGTTAGGTGTCATTCTTGACAATATTTCCCTTT